>JAQIXU010001458.1:0-17343 GCA_034701245.1 Strigamia transsilvanica | reverse complement strand
AAAACGGAAAAAAAATTAATTTTTTTCGAATAAAACGCAAAAAAAATTAATTTTCTTCGAATAAAACGCAAAAAAAATTAATTTTCTTCGAATAAAACGCAAAAAAAAATACATTTTCTTGAAATAAAACGCAAGAAAATACATTTTCTTCAAATAAAACCCAAACAAAATTAATTTCCTTCAAATAAAACGCAAAAAAATTAATTTTCTTCAAATAAAACGCAAAAAAATTCATTTTCTTGAAATAAAACGCAAAAAAATAATTTTCTTCAAATAAAACGCAAAAAAATATAATTTTCTTCAAATAAAACGCAAAAAAAAAAAAAAATTTCTTCAAATAAATCGCAAAAAAGATAATTCTTCAAATAAAACGCAAAAAAGATAATTTCCTTCAAACAAAACGCAAAAAAATTAATTCCCTTCGACTAAAACGCAAAAAAGCCAACTCTCTTCAAACAAAACGCAAACAAACAAATTTACCCAAAACCCCAACCCACCCCCAACCCCCATTGTCTCTCCCAAATCATCATTACCCTCAAAACAACCACATCGACCAACCCACCCACCCAATGACCACATGTGGTCACCCATCCCACTCACTCCAAACAGGATTAAACTGCAACACCCTTAAAAGTGACAAATCAAAGATGGCTCGTATGACGGATTATGATGACGTCCTAATCGGATCTCCGCACGGGGGAACCAAACACAAAACCAACCCCAAAAAGCCTTTCCACTTCTCCAACCCAACTTCCATCCGAGGTGCCATCAATATTGAATTTTTCAATTACACCGATCAACTCCCCGATTACCTTCCGGCTACCCTTTCCCAACACCCCCCCCAATCTCCCACACCCCTATTAACTCCATACAAAAAAAAAAAAAAAAAAAAAATTTCCCCGAAACTCACTTACCCCTTCGTTATAACGAGGTCGGCTTTTCACGCCCGATCGCGCTCAGCCGTCGATCGCAAATTGGCCGCTGCGGCGTCAAACGATACTCGCTCACCGTCTCTTTATTTGCACAGCGTTTGGCGGCGTGCGCGCACGCGTCTGCCCTCGAGGCCGACGCAGATGGGGTCGTCAGCGCGTGCCAAATGAAGATGACCCCCTTCCCCTTCCCCTCCCACACAAAAACGGGGGCAACCGCGCTTCGGGCGTCGGTCTGTGTGTGGTTTGCGATGCGATTAGGACGTCCATCAGGACAAAGATGATACAATATCCTTTACCGCGCATTTCGACGCCCGGGATTAGCTCGGCCATCTTTCAAAAATGGCTTCTTGGCTCATTTGTCGGCGTTTATGGGTCGGAAGAACGCTACTCGGTGGATCAAAGCGACCGCGGGAAGGCTTAACGTCTTCGGGGTGCCGGGGGGACGTGTAAGGAAGTTGTGTGACAGGACAACAGTGAATAATCGACGAGTGGTCAAGTATGTGAGTGCGTCCCTCGCGGCGATGGCATCGAGTGACCATCCCCTCGAGTGGGTTTCTCATCCATTATGGAGGTGTGTGTTCAGGGGCGTCCCGCGTGACGAGGCGTCAAGCGTCCCTGCTGCCATATTAATAAATCCCCTCGCACCCCTCGCGCCTCTTCCAGGTGTCAAGCGACAGAGTTGTGTTTCCATGTGCATTATTGATTGCGTGTGGAACTCCCTGACCGGTGGAGCGAGACCCCGTTTTGGCGGTGGGTTGTGGACGAGGTGGTTTAGGTGTTGGACATTGTGAAGGGGTCGGGGAAAGTTTTTTTTGTGTTATGCGACGAGAGGTAAAAGACGGTGTAATAGAAATGTTGGACTGGAACGGTGGGAGTTATGTTTTGTTTGTTTTTTGGTTGGTTGGATGTGGAAGGTGACACTTGACCGGTGGAAAAATTATCGATTTTTTTTTTTTTTTATTGATTTGTTGGTTTGAAGTGATAGTTTTTTTTTTGTATACTGATTTTTGTGGGGTCGGGCAGTAGAATGGCGGTGAATGTCGATGTGCGGAGGCGTGGGAATTTCTAATGAGTCGTTTCGGATATTTTTGTTTTTATTTTTATTTTTCTCATGAGAAGTGCGAAATTTCAATACATTATGCATTATGGATCATACAGACTTCAAAATGTTATAAACATAAAAATTTCATGAGGAATTCAATGTACTCAGAGGTTGCCAATGTTTTTAAGAAGGTTGTAGCTGTTAGTAGAGTACAATATGGTGACATACCAGTAGGTCAAACACCGAGAATCCAAACAAAATTTAAAAATCTCCATAAATTCCAGTCAAAAATCACAAAATCACAAAATCCAACACCAAAAAAACCATAAAAATTAAACATTTTCCACAAAAATATCAAAATTTCCACAAATAAAACCAAAATTCCATTCAAAAAATGAAAAATTTCCCCCGAAAAAATTAAAAATTTTACTGAAATATCAAAATCCCCTTCAAAAACCACAAAATCATCACCAAAAATCCAAAAAATAGTCAAAATCTCCTCAAAAAAATCAAATTCTTCCACTAAATATGAAAAATTCCATTCAAAATCCACTTATTTTTTTAAATAAAAACCAACTCAACTTCTGATCACCAACCAACCAGGCCTATAAATAGACCCGGTGATATCACCACCCCCACTTTTGCTACTTTTATCACCCCCCTCCCTTCCAATTTACCCCTGGGCCTCTCGTAATTGGATTTGGTCGAGCGTCTGTCGAAGAAACCCGAGTCGACCCCGCCCGTTCGTGGCACTCTCACTCACCCCTTTGCGTTGTCGTCACACTCGAGAGTCCCCTCGTGATCCCCCTTTTGCTCTTGATGCGCAACTGACCTTTCCTCAACCTTTGGTGATTCCTCGACGAGTGCGCCACCTGGTGCCGACCGTTGCTCGCGGCCAATTCACCACCAGACCGGGTTTAACTGGGTATCCCTTGTTAATCCCATTGTGTCCTAAGTAAATATCGTATACGGTTGCAAATTAAGCGCTCAGAGACTTTCGCACTCCTCTGCACGCCTTGTTTTGCTTTATTCTGACATCTAGAAAGAACTTTTCAGTTCTTTAATATCCTATGGGGACCCTAGATACGGGCACTTTGGGGGCCCCACAATTGGACCGGTTAAAAAAATTTAATTTTTAGGTGCTTTATTTATTATTTGCAAAAATAAACATTAACAAAATTTTAGACAACAAATTTTTAGACTTTTAGACCATAGATAATATTTTAGGCTAAAATTTTAGACCAATCAATAAAAAAATTAATTTCTTCAAGTGGAAAAATTAATTTCTGACTAAACAATCTTGTTTTTTTTAAAAAAAAGGATGCCAGGCCGGGCCCCTAAACCTTTGGGGCCCCTATGTGCACGCGCCTAATTTACCTTCATGCTGGGCCGGCTCGGACATCGTTTTTTTTAGGCCCACGCCCTCGCGTACTGAACCATTTCAACAACACCTGCAGGAGCACCTTCAACTACACCTACTGAACCACCTTCATCTACACCACGGTTGTCCAATCTTTTCGATGTTCGGGGCCACATTTTAGTAGTAGAAAGTGTTCGGGGCCGCAGTTCATGGAGTCTTATGGGTAAAAGTCGGCGCGCTTACATAAAATCTGGTATAAAATATTTAAAACAAGTTAGACTTCTGATTTTTTTCATATGGTTAAAAACCCAAACATTATACTCGTATAATTTAATTTTACAAATAGCGTACAATCAGAGGCGTAGCTACAAATTTTGGGCCCCATGCAAAAATATTATTGGGCCCCCTCTTCGATTTTTAGGGGCCCAAAAATTTCAACAAAATATAAAATAAAATAAACTAAATTTTTTTTCTTTATATTTTTTAAGATTTGGGTCCCAAAAAAGGCTGTGCGAAGGGCCCCAGACTGTAAATATGCCTTTGGGGTCCCAAAAAAAGGCTGCGAGAAGGGCCCCAGACCATAAATACGCCTTTGTGGCCCCAAAAATAATTTTCGAAAATATTTTTTTTTTTTTCGGAAAATGAAGGGCCCCCAAAACTAAGGAGCCCCCATGCACCGCATGGGCCTGCGGTATGGTAGCTACGCCCCTACGTACAATACGTGTATGTATCAAGAAAAAATTTGAAATTCATTACGTCTTCATTTGCTTGTGGGCCACATTGATACTCGTCGCAGGCCGCGTGTTGGACAACCCTGATCTACACATTCGTGAAATACCTTCCACTACTGAACCACCTTCTCCAACGCGCGTAAATATTTTGGGGCCTCACTGATAACTTTTTCCCGAGGCCCCGCAAAACCTCTGCCACGGACTGCGCATTTTGATCGAAAAAGCACGCAAATCCTTTTCCCATGCATTTCCTTCACACACATATCGAAAGGTTAAAGGTAATTTCCGCTTCGTCTTCCCACCCAGCATACGTTCCCAGTCTTGTTATTTGTTATGTTCTTGCTCGCTCCCATCTCGTAAATCAGTTTATCTCGCTTTGACGCGTTAGCATCGAACAATTCAATCAAAAGACGCGGCTGCCAATGTAAAGGGTTCGGGAGATTGTCGCTCGCCCAATCAGATAAAGAAACCCGAGCGTCGACTAAGTGGCTTGCCACCGCACCAACATCTCCACCACAATCTGCCAACGCGCTGATGGATAAAGTGAGTTCGCCGGCCCCCTCGCAGCTGATTGGAAAGAGGAGACTCAGTTCACGCGATTACCACTAGGGAAAAAAAAAACAAAAAAAAACACGCAATATTCACTTTACGTCGCATAAAAAGACGAAAAACTTTTCTTTTTCCAAACTTTTAAGCGTAAAAAAAAGGCGCCGCGCATCTGTGGCGACATAAAACAAACAATATAACAACGCTGCTGGCATTTCCCACATTTGCATGACAGAAATGGCGCCGCGAGAGGGCGATGGACGGGTGTGTCAAAGGCCATGAAATTGACTGCATCCGACCAAAATTGTGGCGCACTATTTTCTCCGCTAGAACAACAAGGAGGAATAAGCGGCGCTCCTTTTACGCGCTTCCTCGTTTCAATCCAAATGGGTGGGCGGGTCGTTTCTGCACCACCGACGCCAAAGGAGCCGTCAATAATCCGCGCGTGTACGAAGCAATCATGCGCGAGTGACACACGCCTACCCAACTTTTCAACCGCAATTTTCATCCGTTTCTCACCTAAAAATAAAAAAATAAATTTTTTTTTTTTTTGAGGCGGAGTAATTTTATATTCGTTTTTCGAATCCATTTGCGAAGGGGTTTGCGTTTCCCCGCGGCCACTTAAGGAGCGCGGGGCGCGGGAAAATAATTGCCGAGGTGTTTCCGGTTAGTGCGAGTGCACCTGTCGGCGCGCGGAGGTTCTTAATTGGGGCGTCTCCGTTTCGCTGTCAGGCGCAATATGAGAAGTGGCTGCGAGCATTGCAGTGCAGTGTTATTAATAAATGCGGCTCGTGTGCTTAAATGGGGGCCAATTAATAGGATTTGCTCGTCTTAAGGTGGCAGCTTGGCTTTTTGTAAGTGAGGTGAAGAATTTTCAAGTCGTGGGTTTTTTTTTTTTTTTTTGGTTGGGGGGGTGGTGGGGTGGTGGGGGGTTTGAAAACCGCGAGTTGTTAATGGGAGTCGAATTAAGGGGGGCGCTTTTCTGTCATGTAATCTCGAATTAAATTGCGTTTAATCTGGTGATGGAGGTTGAATTTGAGTAGTCTGTGGGGATTTTTCAGCCTGTTTTCAGCTAATGGTGGAGAAATTAGGACTAGATATGGGGAATAATAAAGGGTTTTTGAAGTGGAGATGTTAGGATTGTGGGGAGTGATTATAAAATGAATGGTTTTTGGTGGGAAAACGTAAGGAATGCGTGAAATGGTGTTAAAACAAGCGATTTTTGGTGTGGAAACGTTAGTTATGCGTAAAATAGTAATAAAAAGTGTGAATATTAATGGTGAAACGTTCAAAAATGATTGTAAAACCAATGGTTTTTAGTGAAAAAACGTAAGAAATGCGTAAAATGATGTTAAAACAAGCGATTTTTGGTATGGAAACGTTAGTAATGCGTTAAACAATAATAAAAAAGTGTGAATATTAATGGTGAAACGTTAGAAATGCGTGTTAAATGATTATAAAACGAATGGTTTTTAGTGAAAAAACGTAAGAAATGCGTAAAATGGTGTTAAAACAAACGATTTTTGATGTGGAAACGTTAGTTATGCGTAAAATAGTAATAAAAAGTGTGAATATTAATGGTGAAACGTTCAAAAATGATTGTAAAACCAATGGTTTTTAGTGAAAAAACGTAAGAAATGCGTAAAATGATGTTAAAACAAGCGATTTTTGGTATGGAAACGTTAGTAATGCGTTAAACAATAATAAAAAAGTGTGAATATTAATGGTGAAACGTTAGAAATGCGTTTAAAATGATAAAAACCTGAGCTTTGAAAAAATAAGAAATGCGTAAAATTATAATAAAACAAGCGATTTTTGGTATGGAAACGTTAGTAATGCGTTAAACAATAATAAAAAAGTGTGAATATTAATGGTGAAACGTTAGAAATGCGTTTAAAATGATAAAAACCTGAGCTTTGAAAAAATAAGAAATGCGTAAAATTATAATAAAACAAGCGATTTTTGATGCGGAAACGTTAGTAATACGTAAAATATTCATGAAGCGTGCAAATACTACCTAGACAACGTTAAAAAAGCGATTTTTCCTATGAAAAAAAAATAAAAAATGCATAAAATAATAAAAACGTGCGATATTCGAGTTTTTAATTCACACAAATTGGTCGCCCTATTGTCCACATATTTCACTGCTGCGTATGTTTATATTACACATCTTTTGTTCACTTGAAGTTTAATCACTCAAAAACCCGCAAGTCATCGTGATAAATCGAATACCTAAAAAAAAAAAAATTTAAAAAATTATTTCGACTTTTTTGATTTCCTTTCGTCATCCAAACTCGAAAAACAATACATTTCCCAATCACAAAACGGCCGCCATTTCCTCGCAACAAGCACAAATTAAATTATCTTTTATATCTCAGTTGATTATCCTCCTAAATAAACAAAACCAACGAAGAGCGGGGGAAGGAAATCAACCAACCGGAAATAAATTGATACAAACTGCAATCGGAAACGGAAATAGCTCTTTCCGAGCTAACATTCGTGCGAGACAAATCTCCGGAAATTCCTCTTAATAGCAAAACGTCGCCTAGCAACAACACGCAACACGCCATGTTGTTGTGTCATAATAACAACGCTCCGTGCGATGACATCACACATCAAAATAAATAAATAAAAATTAATTTAAAAAAAAAAAAAAAAAAAAAAAATTCTCGACAATGCACCACACTCGGGCCACGTGATTACGAGTGACAAATCACGGTCATAAATCACCTACAAGGAGAAACGCGCGCGTGCCATTCCAATCCTTCGGTCTCATTAATTCTCCAAATGCTGCGCGTCGAGGAGCGCAAAAGAGAAGAAAAGTTGGAAAAAAGCGAAAAAGACCCCGGATTTGCTCAGGGGCTCCCGAGTTTCCCACGCGGATCACGCGCAAATCCCGTGCCGACATCTCGCGCTCGCCGCCCTCGCTTATAAATTTGCATCATAAATAAGACGGGGATCAGTGGCTGCCCCCTACTGGCATACCCGAGAGACGCGCCTCAGACGCTACGCATCATCCGACCAATCGAACACGCAAATGATATCACCCTATCTTATCTCGGCGCCCCACCACACTCCCGACCCACAATCCCTCGCTATACGAAACTCGTCATTAGCTTGTTTGCGTTTTTCGTGGTTTTCGTGTTTTTAGGGACCGAACGGACACGAAAAACAGCCAAAAACCATCGTCAACAACCGTAATCTGGTTTTTGGTTTTACAATCAGTGATTTAAATGTGACTAAATGTGATCAGGGGTTCCCAACTGGTACCGGTATGCGAATGTTGAGCTACCGGTATGCGATAAGTGGATTTTGAATGGGATTTTTTTATATTTTGTGGAAGAATTTGATTTTTTTTTTTAGGAGATTTTGACTATTTTTTGGATTTTTGGTGTTTGATTTTGTGATTTTTGAAGGAAATTTTGATATTTCACTAAAGTTTTTAATTTTTCGAGGGAAATTTTTTGTTTTTTGAATGGAATTGTGGTTTTATTTGTGGAAATTTTGATATTTTTTGGGGAAAATGTTTAATTTTTATGAATTTTTGGTGTTGGATTTTGTGATTTTGTGATTTTCGACTGCAATTTGTGGAGATTTTTAATTCTTTTGGATTCTTGGTGTTTGACCTACTGGTACATCACCCTACTATACTCTACTAACACCTACACCATCTTAAAAACATTGGGAACCGCTGCGATAATGAATCAATGCATAACCACAACAAACAAAGAGTAGACAACATTTGATCTCAGTACAGAGATATTCCTCTAGCCACATAGAATTTGCCCATGGACCTTGCCAAAGACCACGCAAGGGTTATCATTTATCAACATTAACTAGTAATTTTGGGTGGACAATCAATAACAAAATACATATTTTAAATATCAAATTCATTGAAATAACACTGGCACCAATTGCAAATCCCAAAAAGCCCACCAGCATCATGCATGATATAGTCAAAACTGTGATGAATTTATCTCCCCCTTTGGCTTCATCCATTTAGTCGTCATCTTCATTTTCCCGCGAGTCCCCGCCAACGCTGATTGCTCTGTTGTCGGCGTTGCACGGCTGACGTCACCTGCGTTTCACTCATTCCCAAGGGCTCGGTGGTTTCCATCTTCCGCGTTGACGTTGACCAGGCTGAGTGAGGGAGCGATAAGAGTGGCGTGTGTTATGCGAGCGTGCACGTAGCCCTGCTAGATTGCATTAACATGGCTAATTCTGCATTGTTTCGTTGTAGCGGGGTTGCGCGTTCGTCCTAATGCAATCACGGGGTCTCGCGCCGAGGCGTTGCAGCCGTGATTACATTAGCAGGGGTGGCGACCAGAGGGCGCCTTCGCTATACCAAACAACAAAGAAAGCGGTTGCCTAGGTGACCGTCAACCAATCTTAGCAACATGCAATCTTGAAAATGGCCGCCGAGCCGACGAGACAAAACAAGAGAAGTTACAACCAACCATTTTATATCTTTAAGATGGAAAGAAAAATAAAAATTTTACATCGTTTACATGTTCTAAAATTGTACACACATAAATGGCGCTCTAGAAATTAGGAAAATTTAATGAAAAAATTAAAAATGGTGGATTTTTAAGCTTGAAATTAAATGAAACGAAACTAACGCCGCCATTGCTGAAAACAATGAAAATAAAAATAAAAATTATTTATTTTTTAAAAATTTTTTTTAAAATTTATTTTTATTTTTTATTTTATTTTTTTTTTGCCGTTAGACAGCACGAGGAACTTGGATTCTGAGAGATGAAGAGCGTTTCACAAACACATCACCATGGCAACAGTTAACGTCCGCTTGATCGAGTCACCGGTCCATCACTCTTTTGAGCAGAAAAAGTCACTTAAAGAAAACGAGAGAAAATTGGGTCTCGAGCTAGAGTTTTTTTTTCGTGATTAAAGCTGCAACGACACCGTCAGTGGTTGTTAATTTTCTCACTAGATGGCGATGGTTTTTTTTTGGTTTTTTTCCAGTTTCATTTCAAGTTGTTAAAATGCTCGAGTTTTGGATTTGGACGAACGAAAACAAGGTTGAGGAGGGAAAAAAATGAAAAACAATAAACCTGAGTGAGGTTTCAGGTGCCTAGAGGTCGAATTTCGGTGTGCTGGGTCTCCTTATGTCGTCTTAGGTCCACCTTGCGTTGAAACGCTCGTCCACAGACATCACATGCGAATGGCTTGAAACCGGTGTGTTTGCGACTGTGTGTGATGAGATTGGACGATTGACTAAACGCCTTGCCACATACCGCACATTTATGTGGTTTTTCACCTGCAAATAACAACATTGTTCGCATTAGCTCCTATGTTTCAACAATACCCGACGTGACGTCGGAGGACCAGCACAAGTTGAACGCAGATACAAACCAAGAGCGAAGATCGTTCTATGTTTAGCCTACCGCACAGGACACAAACAGAGAGTAAAGATTGTTCTATGTTTAGCGGTGGCACGTCAAAATAGCGCGAACAAAACAGCGCGCGTCAAAACAGCGTGGAAACAATGGCGCGGCGTCAAAACAGCGCGGCATCAAAATAACCCAATTTAACCTAATTTTGGGTTAGGTGGGGTTAGGTGGGGTTAGTTTAGGTTACATCAGGTCAGTTTAGGTTGGGTTGGGTTGGTTTAGGTAAGGTTAGGTTAGGTTAGGTTTTGATGGCGCGCTGTTTTGACGGTGCGCTGTCATAACGGTGCGCCGTTTTGACGCCGCGCTGTTTTGACGCGCTGTTCATTGTGCCAATGAACAAAACGAAAAGACCAATAAATAATAATCAATGCGATTAGCAATACAATAATATGGCAGCAATGCATACCGAATATATCTAATAATCTGATTGAACTCGTAAACTTATATAACTCGGAAAAAAACCCAACAGTTTTTGCCGCGCTTTTATGACGTGGAACCATGTTTAGCCTCCCGCACAGGACACAAACCGAGAGTGAAGATCGTTCTATGTTTAGCCTACCGCACAGGACACAAACCGAGAGTGAAGATCGTTCTATGTTTAGCCTACCGTACAGGGTACCAAATTTTATAGGGCGCATTATTGTGGCCAAATTTCACAGATTACTAAAAAATAATCACGCGGGGCGCTGATGGACCTGCCTGTTTCGCGCAGCTCTAGTTTTCTGCGGCTTTTGTTTATTGATTTTTCGCATACATGGGTTAAAAGTGGTGGTTAGATTAGGTTATGAGCAGAATTTAGTTAAGTATGAAATTGGTTTTAGTGGTCCTCACACCAGCTGCATTATCAGCAACACTATCCCCAAAATAGTAGCAATCTGCCGCGATGCATACAGCGGCTCTAATCCATCCGAATAATAGCATTACAAGAGGATAGAGTATAAAGCAAATTACATTTACATCACACAAAAGAAGGATTAAAATTGTTGACAATAGTGCAAAAGGAATCGCCTGACACGTTACAAAGCATTGTTTCTATTAAACTGAGCTTTGGGCTCTTCGGTGACGTTTCAGTGACCAAACCACTAATCAAACAATGTTGCTACACAGCATTGTTAAAGACAAAACAACCCTACTCATTTAATTGCCAATTGCATCCACCCGGAAGACCTAAAGCTCCTCAATACGAACTTTCCATTAAAAAAGACACGCAAACTGAGCATCGCTTAGGACTTAATCCGATTGAGAAAACGCGCTTTTATCGGTTAAATTGGTCCAAAATTTTGTGTCGAGCACAACGAATCTCGAGGCGGAGCTTTAAGAAGAAACGAATGAATAAGACGGCAGTTGGAGCAACGAGTTTGGGGGGGATGCGGGGATGCGGGGAGGTGAAAGCGCGTTCATTTATGCATCCGCCCGCCCGAGGAATTCATCAGTGCTTGATCTCGTGCAAAGCCGCCTGATTACAACAGGTAATTGAAATGCCCAACGCTACGTAAACGCCGCAACTGCACGTGATTAAACGTCCGTGTGCTCGGCTGACTCGCTTAATGCCGAATAAAAGAGGCGCACGAGCAGTACGAAGCAACCCCGACACAACGAATTGTCTGCACAACCCCGCTGCACCCATACCCCCTTCCCCCCGCAACTCGAGGACCCCTCGACCGGATATTCGAATAACAAATCATCGAAATTGGAAGAAAAAAATGAGCGAAGAATAAAATTATTTTCCATATGGGAGGACTTCGTTGTAACGAGGTCGCGCTCTTCCATATGCACGTTCCCAATTACCCAGCATAAAATTGGCAGCAAGTACTCGCAGCGTCTCATCCGACTAATTCGGCCGTTCAAGAAAAAGCGACAATTAACGAACGCGGCGAAAATGCGAGTGGAATTACGAGTGCTATAGGTGCGGTTTGGTGGGAAGGAGTTTTCGTGTTTCTGATTCGGCGCATGCGTGTGTATGAATTAAAAGTGTCGCGTTTCGGGTTTTATTAAGTGCCTATCGCATGCAAATTATCGGTAAGAGCGTTTGGGTTTGTGCGGGTGTGTCGGGGGCATCCCCGGGCAGTCGTTGGTGCGGGAACGGGAGGACGATGAGCGGATATTAATACTCAAAAATGAGCATGCGGAATGCCGCAGACGAACGACAATCATCATCGTGATCATGTGACATGAGGAAGGAAGGAAGGAGAGAAATTGGTCGCCTGAGATTGAGTTTAATTTAGATCGCGGTGGGCGCATTCGAAGTTTGTGTTTTTAGCGTTTTTGGTGTTTCTGTAAAGCGAATTGATGCCAAGAAGTGCCATAAACCAGCACAAAAACCACGGCTGGAGTTGTTTTTCGAATGGTTCGTATATGGGATTTTGGTTTTTACAACCAAATCCAAAATGGCTGTTTTTCGGCAATAAGTTTGACTCCCGATCTAACTCAGGTTAGCAGAATTTCAGATCCCCGAAATCTGAAAACCGGAAGTTTCGGGTGTTTCTAAAACCTGCACCTCACCCAACCTACTGTAGGTTTGGTGGGGTTAGGTTAGGTGAAGTTAGGTTCAGGTTTTAGAAATACCCGAATCCACAACTTCCGGTTTTCGGATCTCGAGGTTCTGAAATTGTGCCCAACTCTAACTCATGGGGCAGCCATTTTGAATTTGGATGAAAAAACCAAAACCCGACACAAACCACTTCAACAACTCCGTTTTTGGTGATGGTTTATAAAAACACCAAAAACACCAAAAAAACCCAAACCCCCCCCCCCCCCACAAAAAAAAACCCAAAAACACCAAAAAAAACCAAAAAACCCCCCCAAAAAAACCCAAAAACACCAAAAGCAGAAACTTTGGTCAACGACAAACCTAATCCAACAATTCCGACTCAATTATTCACCAAAAAGAAAAAGAAAAAAAAAAATCCAACACGTATCATGATTAATCCAACTTGTTGTCCAGATTGGCGAATCACATCCCCCGGTCACTGATTTGCCTGCAACACTACTGAGGAACTCAAAGGGTTCAACATCAATTTGCATGCGAGACATGCGGGTCGATCAGTGCGCGCGTTGGCATTCGGGCTCATCAGCTGCGCCTTCTCGCGGGAACATCATCTATCAGACGCCGTCATCTGCACGTCACGACTCCCCCTCCCGACTCCCCATTAGCATAGGCATCTGCCCAATCATTCCTCCCTTTCTACAAGACCGGACTAACGAGCGCTGGTAAGTAGGGATGGATGGATGGGAGAGGAGGAGGATGATGATGAGAAGTGTGTGTGTGTGCGGGGGGGTCATTCCGATGAGCCCTGCTTCCCCTTTCGGTGCTCCCACTGGGTGGGGGGGAGGGTGGGGGTTGCAGCGAGGTCGAGTCGGCTCTAGTTAAGCATTCATGGAAGTCAACGAGCGGCAAATCGGCCTCGGTCGCGATGGGAGAAAAAAGGTTGGACTTTTGCACGGCGGGATGCAGGGGAAATGCCCGCCCGAATGTGGGCTTTGCGCATCACACGCGCCACTTGAGCCGCTTTCAGCGAAAACAAATGGCTGTCGTTGGGTTCGGTTTTTGCGAGATTGGGCCACATCACACACGCGATGGAGGATTGTTTTTTTTTTTTTGAGTTTTCGTTTTTCCTGGCACGTCTGAGTAAGCAAACGCTCAACATTCGCAAAAATAAACTCGGAAATCGAATTATAGAATTGAAGGAAGGAAGGAAGGAAAAAAAATCAAACTCTTAGAAAATAAAAGGAATAGAAGGGGGGAGTGGGGTGGGGGAAAATGGAATCTTGGAAATTGATAGTTATAAGAGTTTGGTTTAATAGTAGGTGGTTTGATGGGTTTACGGTATAAAAAGTTGGTGTTTTGGGTTGTTACGGTAAGGATTTGGGTTTAAAACGTGTTTGGTTTTGATTTTTAGAGATTGAAAAGTGGATAATGAGTGATTTTATTGGGTTTCCGTAATTCGTACCGTTAAATTACGCTATTTTATCGTTGAAACGTTAACAAAATTAACCCTCTTTACAATATTTCATTCATTTATTAATTTTTTTTATTTAAAATTTTAACTTTTCCGCTTTTTCAGAGACGTCCGTAAACCCCAACGTTATTCTTACGCTATTTTATCGTTGAAACGTTAAAAAATTAACCCTCCATACAATATTTCATTGAATTATTAATTTTTTTTTATTATTAAATTTGAACCTTTCCGCGATTTTATTGGATTTCCGTAATTCATACTGTTAAATTACGCTATTTTATCGTTTAAACCTTAAAAAAATTAACCCTCCCTAAAATATTTCATTCATTTATTAATTTTTTCATTTAAAATTTTAACTTTATCCCTTTTTCACTCACATCCGTAAACCCCAACGTTATTTCCACGTTACAATAACGTTAAATTTCCAACACCCAACTTCCAAAATACCGTCAACTACCCACAAACCTTTTAAAAAAAAAAAAAAAAAAATCAAAAAACATACCTTACAAAAATTAACGTTAATTCCGCAAACCTAACCCCCACACCACATCCCATAACGTACAAACGAACCCGGTCATTCCACGCAACGACGACAACAACAGCAGGTGTTTCACCGCCGACGCAAGCGGTGGCGCGCAAGGGCACAGAAGCGGGTGGTTGGTGGTCGGCGAATTTTAATCTATGAACTTTCACAAATGGCTAGGGTAATAGGATTAGAGCCATCACACTGGCGCTCGCCCGCATCTGAGGCCCAGCATACAAACGGGCTGATTACGCGCCCGTGCACCACACATGCCGCTCCACCCCTACACGTCCATGATAGAAATATCAAATATTAAAAACCTAATATCAATTTAGCGAAGAGGGGCGGCGCCTGTTGTAAAGCAGGGGGGGAAACGAAACACAGAGAGAGAGAGAGAGAGAGGGAATGAGGGGTGAGAGTGAGGACGCCCCGAATCGGACGATCCACTGATGGCTTCTCCATTTACGGCGTTCAATCTTTGGAGCAAGCCGCCTTTGCTTCGTTCGATAGTGGAGTGAGTGGTGCTCATGTACTCTATAAAAAGCACCGCCTGCCACACCCTCGGCGCTACTGATTTTACATTATTTGCTATGGGGGTCTCGAAGGCATAGTGTTTCGTCCAATGGAATAAAAGCATGCAAAGAGAATCGATTACGATGTGCATGGACTGCATTAAACGCCCGTACCTTTCACCGCTGTCAGGTTTTTTGGGAAATAAATAAATAAATAAATAAATAAATAAATAAATAAATGGAAAGTTTGTTTGTGTGTTTGTGGGATAAATGGAGGGTTTTGCGGGGCCTTGGGTAAAAGTTACTAGTGGGGCCCTAGAATTTGGAGAATTTTGAAATTATTAAAAATGTTTAAATTTTTTTCTTTGGAGAGTTGATAATGCGGGGCCCCACTGCTATAACGCTAAGTCTTCGCGGTAACTTGCCGGCTGGAGGGTTTTGCGGGGCCTTGGGTAAAAGTTACTAATGGGGCCCCTCTGCTATAACACTAAGTCTTCGCAGTAACTTGCTGGCTGGAACGTTTTGCGGGGCCTTGGGTAAAAGTTACTAATGGGGCCCCTCTGCTATAACACTAAGTCTTCGCAGTAACTTGCTGGCTGGAGGGTTTTGCGGGGCCTTGGGTAAAAGTTACTAGTGGGGCCCTAGAATTTGAAAAATTTATTGAAATTCTGAAAAATGTTCAATTTTTTACTTTGAAAATTTGATAGCGCGGGGCCCCGCTGCTGTAACGCTAAGTCTTCGCGGTAACTTGCCGGCTGGAGGGTTTTGCGGGACGTTGGGTAAAAGTTACTAGTGGGGCCCCAAAATTTAAAATTTTTTTAAATTTCTTAAATTTTTTTTACATTTTTTACAGTACTTTGAAAATTTGAAAGTGTGGGGCCCCTTTCCTATAACGCAAACTCTCCGTAGTAACTTTTCACCGAATTTTGTTCTCCGTATATTCAGCCCTTACCAAAACCAAGTGGATTCTCGCTATATGGATGGAAGCCTCGACTACAAAGTTTTACATTGTTTACATTGTTTAAAAACTGCAGCCAAGTGTTTAAATATCAAATATCGAAGCTTATTCAACCGACAATTAAAACGGTCACATAATATTTCCAATTAGTTCAGTTATTTGCTAACAGTAAAAGCTTTCGTTCAACCACCCATCTTTAAACCGCTACAACGTAAACTCTTCGCAGTAACTTCTCATCCTACTAATTATTAATAACAACGCGATATCTAGACTACCGTGATCGGCAATTCCGGTCAATCAAAAATGATTGACACCTAATACTAATTTCTAATTACAAATATCAAATACATAAATACCAGTGCCCACTGGTCAATCATTAAAAAAAATTATTTCTTGAAATTTGACCCCGTGAGAGACCCCGAAAAAAAAACCCCCAAAAAAGAAAGCAAAAATAAAAATGAAATCAATTGATTAAGTCAAGTGTAGTAAATGCATTCATCATGGAAACTCACGTGAGCAATTGAGATGACAATGTCACGCAACGGCCAACAAAAAGCGAAGGAAAAAGCGGGAGGGGTGATGACGTCAGCCGTGTATGTGCAGAAAGAGAAGAGGGGGACGACTAAACGATGGCAAATGGCCTCCCACTAATCTAATTTGCCGACAGCGCGTCATTATCGCTCTCCCCTGCCGCCAGGGAGCGCTGGGCGCTTTCATGAAAGGGAGGGGAAACGCTTAGAGGTACCACAGGAGACCAGCCGATCGAGGGAAGGTGATTGAATCTGTGTCGAGTTCGACAACCTACTTCCATCGCCCCACTCCCCCGTCATCCCCAACCCCACTTAAAAAGTCGATGAATAAGAAAAAATATTTCTCGGTTTTTCGGACCGAAAAATGCATTGTTGGACAAAATAAGTGCAAAAACCGGGACACCAAGAAGCAATCTCTTTGCTCAGGGGCGGATTTACATAGGAGCTAATAGGGCTTAAGCCTTGGGCCCCAAGTGTCAAGGGCCCTCAAAATTGAATTATCATAAATTTTTAATACTTTTTCATTAACAGTGAGCACTTATCGTATATAATATTAATAATAAAATAATAGTGATAGTTTATATTTGTTTATTTGTTTTGATTTTAAAGATTCTTAATCTAACAAAAAATGGGGGCCCATTGGAGTTCGATAAGCGCTAGGCCCCGAAGAACCTAGATCCGTCCTTGTTGGAACCAGAACTGCTGACGTATTTCGGTTTTGGTGCGAGCATTTTAACTCCATCTTGTTCTAAATAATCAAGAAGCCATTAGGCGCGTTCAATCTTAAGTTTATAAACGGATTATTCCGTTTAGTTCGTTCAATTACAAGGATTTGTTCTCCT
>JAQIXU010001457.1:0-17344 GCA_034701245.1 Strigamia transsilvanica | reverse complement strand
CTACTAGTATCCGGGTTGTGA
Organism: Strigamia transsilvanica; assembly: GCA_034701245.1. Lineage (NCBI taxonomy): Eukaryota > Metazoa > Arthropoda > Chilopoda > Geophilomorpha > Linotaeniidae > Strigamia > Strigamia transsilvanica. Next base: position 17,323 of record JAQIXU010001457.1, on the reverse strand, counting down.
GTCCGCCCAAAAATATAAATAAGGTATTCACTACATAAACGGAGCGCCTTGTGACCCGACTACCTATATTTGACGGTCACATTTCAAAGGGGCGCCCACGAGCTAAAAATCTGCTATTACAAGACCGGGATAAATTCTAGAATTTTCCACCCTATAACCCGAAGTGTTATAAGAGGTTGGGAGGCAAAAATTTTCGAGTTGAGGGAGTCGAAAATACATTGGCCTTATGGGAATTCGGCCGGGGACTAAAGAGATATTCAACATAGGGAGGTTTTCGACTTAGGGAGGTTCGATTTATCGAGGTCCGACTGTATAAAAATTCTTCTTTTCTGCTATCTTAGCAAAACCACTTCCCATTCGACCTCGCAGTGAAGCATGCAGAGTGAGCGCAACATGCGAGGCCTTTGGTACTTGAAATTTGAATTTTGGGCCCCAAATTTTAGAGCTGCGGGGCCTGGGGCCTGGGGCCTGACTATATTAAAAAAAAAAGTTTTGGTTTCTGTTTGAAAACCAGGCAGGGACTCGAAAAAATTTCATTTTTCCAAGGCCTCAATTTAATCTCAATTTAACATGGAAATTTTTAGATTCAACATGGAAAATTGAGATTTAAACTTGTGTAAATGCATTTACACTCATCTTAATGATATTTCCAACCTAAGTAACACCTGTGTGCACATATGTCATCGCGCAAGGGAACTACGCGCCTGGTGCCACTCTTCAAAATAGGGGGAACGATCACTCTTCTTTAGCTACGCTACTGGTCCAAAGACCACCAGAGACACAAATCACATTTATACTTTTTAAAATTAAAATTGACCTACAACTGTGGTTACACACGGATTTAATTGTTTAACTTTGATTAACTCGTTACATATAGTTGAGCTTTATGTTACAGAAACTATTTATTTCAATACTAAGATTTTATTTCAACGACATTTTTTGATAACACAGGAAAAATATCTTAAAGACGGATATTCGAATCGGTGACTGGTGAGTAAAAGTTCATCGAGCGAACAATTGGATGGTGTGACAACTAACCTAATCTAAAGTACAAATGTCCTGCTTTTTAAATACTACTACAACAGAATCGTATTATATCGCTTATGCTTTAGAACGCAGCCAATCCAATCGAATGACTATATTTCGTCACGAAAATCGGCAGTTCTATGGTTGCATAAACTTTCATCTGTCGCTTCAGAGTGGTTAGAAGTGTGCCACCTGCATGTGAAATCGCAGATTCAGCTGCCATCATACAAATGTGCTTTCAAATCGGCTTTGCATTGTACGAAGTTTTCAAACATCAGTGAGAGAATTCAAGGGATAAAGATTTGTTGTAGGTTTTTAAAAATATGTTTGTGTGTATTGATCTTAACCTAACAAGTTTATTTGTGATCGCTGTTCAATCTGAATCAAATAAAATATTCAACACGAGAAAAAAATGACCAACCAATCAAAATACCGATAACAGAGCCGATGTTACAAAATAACTTTGCGACAGAAAGCGAGCTCTGTTGTTCAATCACCTCTCGAATGTTCGCGGGAATGCTGTATTTAACTGATGATGCGAACGGTACGTAATTGGCTTGTTTTATTGCAGGATCGAAAATCGTTTCTTTGCATCGTGCTGCGCAGAAACAGTCCCTCTGAGGATTTATCATGAAATGAGTTTCCAAATACCTATTGAAGACTGTTTTAGCTACATCATGAGTATTGCATAGAGGTAGATCAGTTTTTGCCATGAAAGGTAATCTAAGAATGGGAATTGTCTTAATTACCTGCAATTGAAAGGTTGTTGATTCAGCTTTGTTTCGTAACATTCCTGCTCACATTTGGTAACTTGATTATTTGGTTCACACGGATTTTTCGGAGTATTTATTCGAATAAACTAAAAGGAATAAGTGTGAAAATGACTGTGGGCGTTTATAATTCAGAAATTACCGATTGACGAGAAATATCAATTATAGTCAGATAATTGGCACCTTTGTAATGAACATGTTTCACATGAAAAACTTGATCTTGCGGTAGAATGTAATACTGTAATATATCAAGTGAAAGAAACAAGTGAATTTCACACATTCATAGTGGAAAAATAAATGGAGCTTTAACCAAATCCTCTTACAGCATGATTTATATTGCACTTATAGTCAATTTCTTCATCTTCAATCATCAAGAGGTTTGACTGCGGAACAAACGGCATGTCAGCTATAACAAATGGTACAGCTAAATGAAACTCATTTTCAGGTTTTGTGTTTCTTAATACCTTTGGTAAATACAGTGCAAATTCCAAATGGTGTTGATACAACTGACAAATTGCCATAAAACATTTCAACGTAACTTTCGCTCTGCAAAGGATACCAAATTGTATTCCACTGGTTTTTACTTATTTTTACTTACTCTAACCAAATCTTTCCTAAATGTCTCGTAGTGATTAAAAAGAGAGGAGGCATTCCATAACTGCAGTGGTTTGTTTGCAAATTCAGACGATGGATGGAGTAAATCAAAAAGTTGGTACCGCTGACAATCCGCATTCAGTTTTTTTGCTAAGTTTATTTTAGCATTTAATATTTCTTTGGTTTCAGTACATGAAATAACGAGTGGGAATTGGATGTATTTATCTCTAACCAGACCGACTTATCTAATCAACTTATCTAATAATAGCTCCTTTTGTTCCGATTAAAGTTTCACCGATTGTATGATATGCCGAAATTCCTAGAAAAGAGTAATTTGTTGGTTAATGCATCCATTTTTCGTTGTTTTACTAATTAAATAAGGGCTTACCTGAGTTTTAAGCTTATGTCCCTTGGTTATCGTCCTCATTCTTGTTCTCGTTAGCGTTGTTGAGTTCCTGGCATCATGCACTCAACATGTTTCGGGACCTATAAAAATATTCGCCATTGTTTGATCGATCTGTAATTTTATACGAAGTTTCTTTAATCTCTTACCTTGTACTTGTGTATTTTGAGGGCGATCGGTGGTCGCTGGACTTTCCAAGAAGGTTCGGTTGCAATGATCGTCTTGAGTTGCTTTCCTTGGTCGGCCATTTTGGTGCAATCCAGGGAAGCATGACGTTGGGTCCCTTCGCTTCATTGTGGACGGTGGCGTGACATCATCTATTGTGCTTGCCTAATAGAGAATGTGAGAATTCATGATGACTAAATGTGAATTGAGATTTTGGTCCTGTTTTGATTAAATAGATGATTTTCTAGCCTCTCAAGATTATTAGTGGACGAATTGCAAAATGACCAAAAAAATGATCCGGAAATGTCTATTGAAGTAAGTGTTAGTGACAGGGCCGTGCGGTGGATTTTCTCAGTGTGATCCGAGTCTTCGAAATGCCGCCCCTTAAAATAACCTTCGATTTTAATTTTTTTTAAAAATTCACAGTCCTTTGCAAAGCTACAACCTAAATACAACGCAAAAGTAGCTTAATATTATATAAATAACTCTATCTGTCCCGCACAATGCAAAGGTAGCCCAATATTACCTAAATAACTTTATCTGTCACACACAGGCACACGTTCCGCACCTGAGATGAGATACAGTATAGCTCAAAAGTATTTTGACCATTGGTTTATTTGGCTTTATTTAGTTTTCTCATGAACTTGGCTAAAACTAATAATATAGTCTGGTTAAGGAAAGCAAAATGTATAGTTTGTAAAAAAATTAAGCAAAAATATTCACAGGAAGAGATTTTATTCCCAAAAAATCAGTTTGTTGGGGTTCAAAAGTATTTTGACTGTGTGACAATCTAGCAAATTATGCAAATTACACTGAATAAATACGTCATTAGGCTTAATTGTATCAAAGTTGAGTTCATGAAATGCTTAAAACTAAGAAATATTCGGAAAAATTAAAAACTGCTGTTGTTGAGGCTGTATCTAGTGGGAAGTCGCACGCTGCAGTTGCACGGCAATTTAACCTTTTAAACAGATTGTAAGTGTTTGGATGAAGCTAAACAAGAAGAGAGGGACATCAGTTTCAAAGCCAAGAAGTGGTAGATCTTGTTAAACATCTCATAGAGAGGATAAATTAATTCTAAGGTGCTCAAAGTCTAACCCCAGAAATTCAGCTAGTGATATAAATGCAGAAATTTGACACTTTCATGGCATTCACATTCAAAGTCTACTGTGAAACGATGTCTTACAGATGGAGGGTTACTTGGCTGCAGGGGAATCAAGAAACCTCGAATAAGTAAGAAGACTCAGAAGGCTAGATTAGCATTTGCACGCAAATATAAAGACTGGACTCCTGCTCGATGGTCCAAAGTGCTCTGGAGTGATGAGAGTAAATATAATTTGTTTGCTTTTGATGGAATTCACTATGTGTGTTGTCCTGTTGGTGAAAAAACAATGTAATACACCAGATTCCAACAGTTAAACATGGTGGTGGTAGTGTTATAGTGTGGAGATATTTCTTAAGCCATGGTGTTGGTCCATTAGTGCGAATAAAATGTATCATGGATCATTTTGTATACAGAGACATACTGGATCTAAACATGCTTGTCCATGGAAGAAATAAAATGCATTGTGGATGGTTATTCCAACAGGATAATGATCCGAAACACACATCCAAGCTTGTGAAAGAATTCGTAACTTCGAAAAGATCAAGGTTTTGGACTGGCCTAGCCAAATTCCTGACCTCAGCCCTATTGAACATCTATGAGAGGAACTTGAGAGACAAGTTAGAACAAAAATCCACTCAAATTTGGATGTTCTTTTAGAAAACTTGAAAAAGGAATGGGATAACATTCCACTGGAGAGGATCACTAAGCTTGTGAACTTAATGCCTGACCGCTGTGCTGCTGTTATCAAAGCAAAGTGCTTTGCCCCGGGTGCCACCCGTTTGGGGGTGACACCCGCCCCGGGTGTCACCCATGGTAGCTACGCCACTGGTAGAGACAAGGGGTTAGTTCAGTAACCCTTTTCTGCACTACAAGTGGCCCAAGAGAAAGTCTCCCAGGGTCACCACAGAACGTAGTCATGATCCGGGATAAAAGTGTCGACTTCGGTGAAAATAATTTTGAATTCAACCGCTGTATTATTAGACGCAGTCTCGGCAGATGTCGCTGTGGTCGGGTGAATTCGAAACCCTGATTTAAAAGCAGTGATTTTAACCAGATTTCTAATGATCTTTTACAATTTCATATTCTATTATTACTTTGTAAATATCGTTTCATGCTTGGCAGAAATGAGTCTCGCCAATCGCCATCCGTGGTCATATTTCAGCAACAAACAAATAGCGGATCAGCACGATGGCAAGTTTGAGATTTCTCTCCGTAGCTATCGTTGCTCGTTGCTCATGCATTCTATCGATCCATGGAGAAAATGAAACATGCAGCATCAGTGGCGTAGCAAGGGGGGCGGAGGTAGCAGTCCGGCCTGGGCGGCACTTTTTTGAGGGCGGCAAAAAGTTTAATAAAACGGCAAAAAAAAACACGGAAAAGTGACAAAGAAATCACAAAAAGTGGCAAAAAATCACTAAAAACAGCAAAAATAACATGAAAAATTGACAAAGAAACACGACAAACGGCAAAAAAGAAACGAAAAATTGGCAAAAATCATCAGAAAAAACTGGCAAAAAACACGAAAAGGTGTAAATTTTCCAAAATTTCAATGGGAGGTTAAAATTTAAAATTTTGGAAATTGTTGTAAAAATAATTCTTGTACTGCTGATGTACTGTATATTTGTTTTGGGGGAGGGACATTTAGCTGGGCTGAACCTAAACCTAACCTAACCTAACCAATCGCCATCTGTTGACATATTTTAAAAACAAAAAAAGTCGGATTAGTATGGGTCAAGTTTGAGTTTCCTAGCAATGGCCATCGTTGCTCGTGCATTAAACTGATTCCTGAACAAAATGAAACGTGTATTTGATGAAATAATCAGTTAGGAAACCACATTTACAACCAGATCTAGAAGTAAAGAACAACGATGTGAATCGGCAAATAAGGCGAGGTTTGTTAATTAGTTAATTCGTTTATTACTTCAATATCAAGCACACAAACTGTGTCAGTCATTTTCCATAAGTGCACTATGGATCATTTTATCCTGAATCACACATTAACATTACCGTATGTACGTAAACAAAAATGACGTTATGATACAACCTCATATTACCTTCGTGTTATTGACAATATATATTCAAATGTATTATATGGTATATTATGTGCGAACATCCTCTTCAAATATTCCAGGTTCATGTCATACGTTATATTAAAATTGGAGAACTCTTTCCTAAACTCATTCAAGTCATAGTTATACATTAGTAAATTTACTTTATTCCAGTGGTTGCACTCGAGTCCTTTTTTTAATTTACGCAAAGCAGAGGGCTCGTCTAAAGGATCATTTATTAAAATACTGATTGTTGTCAAACGACAATTGATTCGACTGGCTTTCATATCGTTCAACAATTCGAATAAGTTTCCTATGACGGTCATAAAAACTGCATTTATCACCAATTCCACAATCGGGAGACTTAGGATGCCTTTTGCTAGCATTTCCATGTCCTCGTCTTCATCTATGATTTTAATACATAGTGTCTGTAAATTTCTGAACTTGGAAAAGCAATGTTCATTTGCATTTAAGCAACTAAGAAAATCACTTGATTCAATACAACAACATTCTGAATACACAGGCTCCACAGCAGTTATTAATTCAATATCCTCTAGATTATTAATTTTCAAAATGTTGAAGCAGTTTTTAAATGAAGTGGGTTGTCTACAAACCAACTGACAATCTGCATCAAATTGAACGTATTTCTTTTTTCCCCCATCGGTAAGATCGTACAAATCAATACTGCTCACTGTAAAAATTTGCAAAGATGTCAAATAAGTTGATTGACTGGCAACACGGATAAAACTACTCGGATCAAGGAAATTCCTTAGAATTAAATCTAGGGATTGAACCTGATTATTTTTCACAAGATTGGTAACAACGTGTAATGAAAATTCAGTCGAAATATAAATATGTAAATGTCGAAATTTGATTTCACTTAATGTTTTGTGATTATAAATAGATTTACAAAATGCTTTTGCATCATCACCACTATTCATATACAATTCACACGACTCGACAGTTGATGATGCAGCAAAATCTAAACAGTTTTCTAATGTTCCTTCCAGTAGATCTGGGTGGAAAAAAATTTGTGGTTCTTTGCACGGTATATTCGAGAATGCTGTGAAATATACGGAAACGTGTGGTTCTAAGTGCAGTTGCAAACGAGCATTAATTTCATTAACACTTTCCCCTGGTGAAGTTATTGCATCCATCCATGATTCTGATGGCGTGTTACGATCGATGTTAATTGTTTTAATTTTCTGAAATTTAATGCCATACTTCAGACATCGCATTACATCACTATATGGGTATAAGTCTACTTCGGATGGAATAAAATTGATGAGGCATTTGCTCTTATGAACATTCTGCGTTGAACATTCTGAAATGAGCGCCTCTGTCAATTCAAATTGTAATGAAAACCACATACTAAATGAATAAATTTGGGGTAACAAATTATCTAAATTTTCCTGCATTAAGCCAGCAAGAAACGGTAAAACTAAGGATGTTCCCTCACTCTCCAAGAAGTGATTTGCAATTTCGTGCAAAAGGTTTTGTGTGGCTGCAGAACTGTCAAATGTGAAGTCTGTCCACAAAGCAAACGCAGCTGCAAATTCGAGAATCGATAAATGTAGTCCCTCAAAATGATTTTCTGTTGAAAACCATTTCATTTCAGTGTGGTTCAGAAGAAAACCTAGCTCATAAATCTCTCTTGTCAGATCATTACTCGCGAACTTTAGTTCAGTTTGGAGTATTTTTTGTGCCGATAATATTCCAAAATCTCGAATTTGCTGCTGAATATCACTGGGCCGTTCATTAAAACAAAACAGATCAAAACTAAGATCGATTTGCTTTTGCCGTTTCCTATAACTGTGCTTTATGCATCCATTAAACACATTCTTGAACAACTCAAGTTTGGTTGAAACTTTTTCAATGGTTTCATCATTTTCTATAATTACTGGAAGGAGCATTAGAAACAACGGCGAGTCGAATATCTCTAACTCCTCTGATAATTGTTGAATTATTCTTTCAACTGCCGGTTCTGGGAGAAAATTTTTTAGGAATAGTTGTTTCTCCATGTGACTTTTAATTCCTAATATCGATATGTGTTTGTCACTGAAATTCTGGCTTACATTGGATAGTCCAAATTCTTCTGTACTTTCGTTCTTTCCGAACTCGTATAAACCACTCCTGCAAGTCACCACAACAGTCGCGTCCTTGTATGTTTTTCTGTAAAGTATTTTTATAATTTCATGGCGATCTTTTGAATTCACTTCGTCCAGTCCATCCAGTATGAACAGAATGTGTTTTTCATTGGCATACACTGTTTCAACAATGTCATCTTCTGGATACCCACAATGTTTTCCTATTTCCTGGATTGCATCTTCGAAGTTTCGTCCGTGGAGATCTCGCAAAGGCACAAAGAAAACGAGTTTGAAGTGTTTGATGTATCTTTCATTTCTTGCCCAGTCGTACGCCAGTTTATTCGCCAGAGTTGTTTTTCCAAATCCAGGTTGCGCTTCGATCAGTATTCGCACTGGTTTTTTGGATTCCACTCGTTTGAAAAGCTTTTTCAATGTGATTGATTCATTTGATTGATTGAGTTCAAGTTTGATAAAATATTGCATCGGCAGGTCTCGCCCCCTGTCCAGCCATGCGATCTTGGGCAATGTGAAATTTTCATACAATTGTTTCAATCTGCTTTTTAAAGCGTTCGTGGCCGGACATCTAAACAAACTCGTAAGCCAGTTGTTTTGCCTGCTTTTATTTCGTGTGTTTGGTGAATGCGCTGCTGCAACAGAAAATTATTTTTAGTGACTGGAGGAAATTTTTAGTCGTTTCCAAAAAAACTGGATGTTAAAATTGCCCCGGTTTATCTTGAGTGATCCTTTCATAATTAAGTGGAGAGGGAGTGGACAAACTTTAAACTTGGAACAAAGGTATACCGGTAGTCCGGTATTATCATCTTTTCATTTCTTGTGTTTCACCTGGTGCCAACCATGAAAATACTCACAATTTCACTTGTCAGCTTATAGTGGACATTCAGTTTCTTTGAACACGACTCCATTTTGATTTCAATATGCTGTCACTAACTTGCATCCAATTTGTCGTTGTTCGCAGTTGTTTGAACCACATTATGCTGCCAAATCCGCTGTTGCAATGGCACAAGCTCGTCATTATGTCCAATCTCATCATCACGTCTAATCTCATCCCGCCCTGGCCTTTCGGTACGTGGCTGCCTCACGTGCTGCTGCACCAGAGTGTCTGATACTGGCAACATCCCAGCGCCCCCAGAACACTGAGTCTCGACATTTACAGCAACACGACTGCTGCTGGGCGTATTGACTGTAAAGTGGGGATTGTTTAATTCAAGGTTTGCATGCTTCACCCATAATATGTTACAAAACTTACATCCTTGTCCCTGTATGATGTAGATGGGGCAGTTGGTGATTGTCTGAATATCCGTTTGCACGTTTTTTGCACCTTCAATGGTTTGGGAAACAGTTCCACTGCCTTCGTGAGTATCCGCGCTATTTGCATTGTAACTCATGATTCAAATTGATGTTGCTAGAAATATCTATTGTATTTTAGCATAATGTGATATGGATATTGAATACATGACATTGTCTTACATGTTTGAATAAACAGTTTGTTGTGAAGGTCAGTCTAAATTATATTTCTCATCTACTTTCTGGCACCTAGTGGGAATATGCACTGCAGTTTAATTACTTCCATAATGGATTTTTATTGTATGTTTGTATGTGACAACATTTGCAATTCAGTATCTATAAGCAGCTTGGTGGAAGTCAATTTCCAAGAATATAATATTATTATTTGGATTCAAACTTAGTAGTTTTAAAATGGAGATGTATGGTGGTTTAGGATAATTCCACCGAATCCAATGGTAGTGCACATTTCTTTTGCTGTTTATTTGTCCTCACTCAACACTTTGTGATGGTTATAAAACCGTAAAGGTTGACATATTTGACACCAGATTACGCTGCACAACTGCAAATTGTTGCTGAGTTATGAATAATGTTGCGTATGGGCTAAAAATGTGCAATTTTGTAGTTTTGTAATTTAGAAGTTTGTCACTAGAGCGCGTGAGTGGCGCTGGGAGGCTTCTCTCATTATGCAGACTAAACTACTGATCTCCTTAGGGGGAACTTTAATTGGTAAGTTTTTTTTTTTTTTTACCTACTGTGGCCAATAAGAATATCCATTCACTCGAGGACATAGATTTAGATTAAGTTCACTTATAATTGCTGTTGTATTACACATTTACTGGCCAAAGTTTAATCTTATGAAAACAGGTGTTGTGAATGTTGACACAAAATATTCCACTGAACTTTGAAATTCTTTCTAGTGCTTTGATAATTCCCATAACTACTAATAATACCTTATCTATTCTATTTTCACCAAAACACGAAAAAAAATACAAAAATACAAAAAGAGTGTAAAACATCAAGTACTGCAAAATTGCCAAAATTCCAAAATTATCAGAATTACAAAAACTTCCAAAATTTCCAATGCATTGAAAATTCTAGAAGCTTTTGCTCTTTTTGCAACTATTTGAGTTTCTAAAAGGTGGGGGGGGGATGTAACAGTCTGAGTTACCACACTGGGTGACACCAACACTAGTGACGCTCCTGACCGTGATGTCTAACGATGGGAACCAGAAAATTCTATGCCTCGGATTGGATGGCACTTATAGGCCCACACAGGAGCAATGAGGAACCAGTCACGGATATTTGTTAGTGTAACGTGGAATATTTGCTTTTACAAGACGGTGTCAGTCAAGACGATGTCTCTAAACAGTGCTGCTGCTTTTGGGACGATTGTAGAAATCAAATGATGCTCAACTACGGTAATAATTGATTTTTTAAATGTAATTTTTTTTTGGTTTAAAAGTTACACCTTTCAAAACAGTAATGTTGCAACCTGGGCTCGTGATGGAAAATTTCACGAACCGGATCACCACTTCAAAATTATCGCGCTACATTGCAAATTTTGAATTTTATCCAAAAATTTATGCTGTTTCCTTCTACTTTTTCCTGATGTTGTGCTTTGTTGCCATTTTGTCCATATTTTTTGCACTTTACCGGGTTGTTTTGCCGGTTTTTACGAACTGGAACAATCTTTTAAATTACTTGATGAACTGAAACAATATTTCAAATAAGTTCACAAACCGGAACGATTCTGGTTTGGTCCGGTACATTTCGAGCCCTGGTTGCAACAATCGTACGAGCATGTCTCGTCTTCTAGCGATCTATCATCAAATCCTAAAACTGTTCTATTCCGTAACAAATTGAATTAACTTTGGACTAAACATGGCTACCATAAATGCGCTGGTAGAACACCCGTGCTCTAATAATGACGAAATCTAAATTTCCCCCAAAATTTAGACATTAAATTCAATGGTTTGGATCAATTTGAACGTTTACATTCGTGCATTTGATGAATTGTGCAGTTACTTTACTCATTTACTACTTCAATTTAGTTGGTTGGTCAATCTAATGTTAAATTCAGTCGTTTTGCCAAATTTAGAGCCGCGTTTTAAAGGAAACCATGTTGAGTTGGAACCCCGCGTTCAATGAGAGCATTTAACTTACGGTACTTAGATTAAGAGGGGCGGATCGTGAGTTGCTGATAATTATGAACCACACCAATGATTTTTAACTCAGAATTGTTTTCCCCTTTCCCCATTATTTCTTATTAGGCTGAAATATGTTACATGTATTGCATTACTTACAGTTTTACAGCAATCACATTTTCATCGTGAACAAAGTAGCAGGCTTTGAATGTATGAGCACCATTCCCTCAAGTTGGTGAGTATTAGTTCTACACTTTTGCTTATCAAGTGCGATAAATTTTGTGACGCACGAGGAATTCGTGATTCCACTACTGTATCTATTTGATTCTCATCCAAATCGATGTACTAGGCGCATTCAAAGCGTCTGTTTTTGTCGTTTTTCACATTCATAAAATAAAATAAAAAAAATAAATAAATAAAATATCCAAACCAAATTTTTTAATTTTTTTTTCAAAATTTGTAGGATTTGGGCCCCAAAAAAAGCTGCGAGAAGGGCCCCAGACCGTAAATACATATTTGGGGCTCCCAAAATTACAAACAACAGTTTTCATGGTGTTTGGCGTGCAAGCACTCTCCAACCTAATTTGACCGCTGGTCACCATTGCAGATGGCCAGCATAGTCGAGCATATTTCTGTTGTGCCATGCCCATTTGCATGGTGCCGACACTTGGGACACTCAGGTCCCAGTGGTGGGCAGAACACACAGACCATGTGGCGCGTCGTCTGCTAGCGCTCTCTTCGCCATTCGGTTCGCCAATCTCTAGATCATAGCAAAGGTCTGATACGACCTGTCGCTACAGCGATCTTAAGAACACTCTTCGGAATGTGGAGCCGACGTGTTGGTCTCGTGACTTCTAATCATGAACCCGTCATGCGTCACTTCCGGTTTGGATGCGCCACATTCCTTTTTGGGGGCCCAACTTGCAGCGCCACCTATTGCTAGAAGCGGTGTGGAGTCCGGTTGCACTCGGCCAGTGCCGTCTGGATGGCAGACGGTCACAATGTCGCCCCCTTATGGTGCCGCCTGATGCGGCCGCTTCTCTGCATCATAGCATGGCATGTGCTTGATAGTAAGTATGATGTTACATCTATTTAACCCTCGGAAGGACAAGGTTCAAAGACGACATCTTGTTGTTCACAATGTATCTATTTGGAGATACTTTTACACTAATTAAATCTAGGAGGACTGAAGCAAAAGTGCTTTTAGGGTATTTGTTGAAATTGACACACCTAGCACTGTTGCTGTGGCAATATTTTTTAACAAAGATGGCAGCACCAACTGGTGATAAAACCTAGATGTACTAAATGTTGAATAAATAAATAAAAGAATAATGTATAAAAGACTCCATACTATTTTCCAGACAAACTTTATGATTGTGCAAACAAAGTTACAAATTTTCAGCAAATTATAGAAAAACAAAAAAAAATTTCCTACTCAAGAAGAGAATTGTTCCCAAAAAGAGACAGAAATGTATTAATTGTTAGTTGGAGCCCTCTAAATGTAATAATGTCCTCTTTCAATAAAATGAAAAATTGTCGGAACTTTTTCCTGAAGCACTTTTGTGTAATCAGCGCCCACTTTCCATAAAGCAAACAAGTTATTGGGACTTTTTTCTGTTTGCGTGAGGGAGCCAGCAATAATTTTCTCACTGGCCAATGTGAATAAGTGGATTCTTCGGGCGAATAGAATTTAATGTCAGGCCTGAAAAAAATTAAATGCCCAGGCTCTTATTCGGAGCTAAAAGCTGAGAGAAATACCGCATATGGCGCTCCGTTTGCACGCTGCCTCCTGACCGGCAGAATAGAAAATATTTACTATTTGGCCCTTTACAAAAAATGTTTGCCGACCCCTGACCTAAGACAATCTCCATTCTGCGACCAAAATCTTCTGGCCTTCACTGATCAAACCTAATGATTTTATTTTGAAAAACTAATTAACATGCGAAGAATTTTTTTCCTTCCCGTACACAAAACTAATCACGAATAAAATGAAATTAGGTTTGAGTTTGTGCAATCAATGCAAACTTTCAATTGACTTGCCTAAACCCCAAGTGTTGCCAATTCCTAATACCAGTAAACCAACTGTAAATCTAATAAATCAGTTGCAATTCCAGTAAACCAACTGCAATTCCAGTAAACCAACTGTAAATCTAATAAATCAGTTGCAAATCAAATAAATCAGTAGCAAATCCAGGAAATCAACTGCAAATCTAGTAAATCACCTGCAATTCTAATAAATCAGCTGCAAATCCAGTAAACCAACTACAAATCTAATACATCAGTTGCAAATCAAATAAATCAGTAGCAAATCCGGTAAACCAACTACAATTCCAGTAAACCAACTGTAAATCTAATAAATCAGTTGCAAATCCAGTAAATCAGCTTCAAATCAATAAATCAGTAACAAATCCAGTAAATCAACTGCAAATCAATAAATCAGCTGCTAATCTATTTGAAATCCACTGCAAATCCACTAAACCAATAAATCAGCTGCAAATTCACTAAATTAATAAATCAGCTGTAAATAAACTGTAAATGTACTAAATCAGCTGCAAATCCACTACATCAGCTGCAAATCCACTAAATCAGTTGCAAATCCACTACATCAGCTGCAAATCCACTAAACCAGTTGAAAATCAACCAAATTTCGACACAAATTTCATTACAAATCTGCAATTCACAACTAGTAAACCCTATGATTCAATCTGCTATGTGTTTAAATCCACATGCAACATGAGTGAATTTAGGCTCCTTATCTAAACCCAGGTGGCATGAAGCTCTTTGCTAAACTCAGTTTCGACAACTCAATTCTAATGATGGATATAGCCAACTTTTCTATAATTAATAAACAACAAGCATTTAATCCCATCTACAGCCTTTTGGATGAGATCCCCTTATTGGTATTACAAGTCCACATCAAAACCCCTGGGACACCAACTCAAAATCAAATTCACAAAATTTAATTTACAAAATAAAGTACAAAAAAATAATAAAATGAAAAAATTGTTATAGCCATAATGTTCAGCCAGGTACTGGGAGAAAATATCTGCAAACAAAATTAAAATAAATTGTTTAATTGCTAAGTTATCTGTATATTTGCATTTTTTAATGGATTCAAAATACCTGGGACAGAGCAAACACAAATCATAATACCTGGGACAGAGATTAAAATTAGTATTTTGTAGTATCTCTATTGACTTTAATTACAGCTAGCAGTCGTCTTGGCATAGAATTGATTAAAGCTGAACACTTCTGTGCTGAAAAGTTTTCCATAACTTTTTCAAAATGGTAGAAAGTTGGTCTCTGTTTTTGGATTTCAGACTTTAATATTCCCCAAACAGTATCAATGGGGTTAAGATCAGGGCTGGTAGTAGGCCATAGGAGAACCCTGATACCTTTCCCTGCTATCCACGCCTTCGTACTCTTTGCAGTATGACATGACGCATCATCTTGCTGGCAAACAAAATCAGTCCGCACTAATTAAACTACTGAATCGAGGGTAGGAGTGACTTTTGCATGATGTTTTGATATTTTACTGCATTTACAGTTTCATCAATAACGTGTAAGGCCCCTAAACCAAGTGTGGTTATTGCTTTTATTTTTTTCCTTATAACCACCTGGATGTCACCGAAGTTATGAGGGAAGGCTTTCCCAGTGAAATGGATAGAAAATAGAAATATTTGTGAGAAGTATTTCACATAGGGGCAACCACTTAGTAGGCATTGCCATAGTTGGTTGTACAAGATGATAAGTGCACAGGACATGACGTTTCCTGTACAAACGCAATACAGAAAATAATCAGTCTGAAACCAAAACTGAAATTGTGAACATCATCAAAACATCATGCCCATGAAAACTACTGAAACATACGGTTTGATCGATAAGATTACTTTCATCAGATTCCAGATTCACCACAGCCTAGTCCAGAGAAGCTTGCGACTAGACTCCTTCTTTATAGAAGTGTACTGCCTACAATAGCATTATCGCCCAGCAGGACCCCACTATTGACGCAAGGTTCAACTAACTTGTAAGTGTAGTAGCTACCACCAACTGGATGCTCAACAGCAACAGCGATCTAGCTGCGCAATAGAAGTGGATCACGCTGTATGGAAAATCAGGAGTGGTGATTTTCCAGCCAAGCTTTTTAGCTTAATCTGTTCGAAGTATTTTGAGACGATAGGTGAAAAGAAGAAAACACAATTTGTCGTAGCACAGCGAATTGGTGAAGATTCGTCGTAGAAAGTGGCAGGTCTCCAACAAAGTGCTATTATTATTATTTTATTGTGATCATACGATTTTGTATCTTGTCTCATTATTTGTTATGGCATTTCGTTCTTAGTTATTTCTCTCCGGCAGAGAGAAATACGTAGAAAGGGTATATAAATTGTGTTAGGTTTCTCTTGCAAGTTTAACTCTAAAGCATGTATGTTATGATTAGTTGTGATCTCTATATTTACGACTCTGTGATTTTAGATTGGTTACACGTTGGTCATGTGTATCTTTCCGTTTATTTTGACGCCTCGTTATTTAATTTCGTAAACCACGCAGGCTGTAATGCATCGTTTATTATAGAAAATATAATAAACCTTTTTATACATTTTACCAAGTATCAAAGCTATTTGTTTATTTATTATTACGTAAGCCGCGTAGCGCAGCCCACCGTAGTCTTAGAATCACACGTTCCAAGTGTGTGAAAACTAGAGTTTTCAAAAAGAGTTGTGAAAGTGTTTTAGTGGTTTTGGTGTTTTACTAATTATAGATCAATTTGTTAGTTTTGAATGTTTGTCTTTTTAAATTGGTTTATGTTAATTTCATATTGTTTGGGTTGGGTTTCAATCATTTAGTCATTTGAAATGTTTAAGGAATTTGTTGTTTTATTGATTTAATTTGATGTTTTTTCTGTATACATTTAAATCTGTTTGTGGTTGCCTTGGGGCCAGTTTGCTGATAAGAGTTTGACATTAGAAATCGATGCCCTGGAGACACCATGGATAACACAGAGCCTCACGGAGAAACCAGACCAACAGATGTTGGAAAAATTGAAATCAAGAAGTATCGAAATAATGGGAAGCGGAATTGGAAGTTGTCAAAGTGGAGTTGGTATCCTGATAGGGGCAGACAATTTTTGGCGCTTGATGACTGGACGACAAGAATGATTGGGAGAAAGTTTGATGGCGCTCGAGACCATATTTGGATGGTCCCTCCATGGTTCCTCCCCAAAACAGGACCGTGTAATTGCGTCATTGGTGAGAGTTAACCAAATTGCCGTTACAGATCAAGTCGAACGCTTGTTAGAAAGATTTTGGACGCTCGAATCAAAAGGAATACGTCATGAATCCGTCGAACAGATGGAAATTGAAGAGGAAACAACAATTCGGTTTGAGAATAACATTGCATGGAAAAACGACCATTACGAAGTGGGACTCCCGTGGAAAGTAGACGCAAAAGAATTGGATGACAATAGAGAACAGGCAAAAAGACGATTTTGGGGCCTCGTCAATAGGTTTCGGAAGAATCCAAAATTATATTTGGATTACAAAGCGGTTATAGATGAGCAGACTGGGATCGTGGAAGAGGTGAAATTGATAGAAAATTCAATTAATCCAATTTATTATATTCCCCATCGTCCAGTTATTGATGAGACTCGAGTGACCACAAAACTACGTATTGTTTATG
>JAQIXU010001456.1:0-17355 GCA_034701245.1 Strigamia transsilvanica | reverse complement strand
GGGCCCCCTTTGCACTTTGCAAATTATATTCTAATACGTTTTGAACAACAAAATCTTGATAAACCAATTTTATTAAAAACGAACATTAATATTTTCAAAAATTATTCTACGATTGCAATGCCGGCACTGTTGCATCAGAACCGACAAAGTTCTCTTTCAAAATCAAATTCAATATTATTTCGATCCCTTGTCGGGGGGGCCCATAGGCCGGTGCCTACTTGGCCTAATGGGTGATCCGGAACTGGTCATTTAGTCTCTGTTGCGATTGTTTCAGTTACAAGGCCTGGCGAAGCAGTTAGATTGGAGCGAACGACAAGTGGAGCGGTGGTTTCGCCAACGAAGGAATCAGGACAAACCAAATACATTGAGAAAATTCACCGAAAGCGGGTATAAACGATAAAAGAATGAATAAAATGAAGGAAATCGGTAACCTTTTGATTTTTTTCCCGTCATTTAGATGGAGATTCATTTACTATATCTGTATATTTATTTATGGATGTGTCAGTCTATGGGATGTAGGTGATATTCGGGGCGCCTAGCCGACGCGACATTTTAGTTTGATTGTCGCGCCAGTTACAGCGTCCCATGATGTATTACCTAAATGTTTAAATTGTTTGTTTTTTTCTTCAGAAACCCTGGTTCTGGGATGGCAATGCATGCTGGTACAATTATCCATATCACGTGCGTTGGATCGCATTTGTCTCGCGCACAAACTGAGACTTAAAAAATGTGTTTGTTTTTCAGCACGTGCCTTTGGACATCTGGTGGTATTACATGATCGAGCTGAGTTTCTACTGGTCTTTAACGTTTTCTCAGTTTGTCGACGTGAGGCGAAAGGTTTAGTGTCGAAAATGCTAGAAAAATTGAGTTCGGGAAGATCGTGTTGACTTGTGAATTGTCATTGCAGGACTTCCTTCAGATGTTAGTTCATCATGTAATCACAATCTGTCTGCTCTCTTTCTCGTGGGCGTGTAATTTAACTCGAATTGGAACTTTAGTCCTTGTAATTCATGATCTAGCCGATATTCCGTTGGAGGTATTTGCCAGACTGGGTTCGCATTTCGGAATCTAGTAACACTTTATTCTGGCTTGCAGGGAGCTAAAATGGCGAAATATTTAAATAAACAGCGACTTTGTGATGCCGTGTTTGGTTTCTTCACTCTGACTTGGTTCATTACCAGATTGGGAGTGTACCCATACAAGTACGGCGAAATACAGTCGAAACTCGTTATAACGAATTTTTGTAAATGACTTACTTGGTTGGTCGGCCATAGAACACCATGTTAAAAAAATTTGATATAACGAACCGATTTCTCGGGTCCCTTGCGATTCGTTATAACGAGTTTCGACTGTAATGCTCAGTTAATTTGATTTTTTTGTGTAATTTTGTGTGTTTTTTTCTTGTAGAATCATTTTCAGTACTTTAATAGACGCGCCCAAGATAGTTCCAATGTTTCCCGCTTATTACATTTTCAATGGTTTACTAATCGGCTTGCAAATATTACATATGATATGGAGTTGGATGATAATGAAATTAGCTTTTCAAGCTTTGGCAGCTGGAAAAGTAATTGTTTGATTGATTTTATTGGTTTATGTTGTAATGTTTGTTTCTTGGGGAATTTGTTAGCTTGATCGTGATTACCGAAGCGATGAAACCGAAGATTCGTGCAGCAAATCCAATAGCGAAGCAGACACAAGTAAGAAATGATAATTATTGCACTCATGTTGGCAATTGAGGAAATATTTTTGAACAATATTTATCAGAATTATATTTTCCTGTATGAATAATGTAAATACACGAAATTTTATCAAAAAAAAGAAAAAAAACCAAAAAAAAACAATAAATATGGAAAGAAAGAAAGAAAAAAATGAAAAAAAAATGAAAACTATTTAAAAAGAAAAGAAAAAATGTTTTGTTTTGATTGAATAATAAATGTTAGAAACTAAATTAATGAAATGTCTAGTTTGGCGAAATGCCCTTGAATAATAAACAAACCTATTAAATAACTAAAAAGAAATGTTAAATGGACATGACTTACTTGTTAGCCAAGATTTTTCACTATTGAATCAAACTAAGCAAGTACTAAGCAACAAACCTCATTAGTCCATGCATATCAGATGACAATTAACCCTTTTTTTCACTTTGCTGGGCTGGATTTTCTCCATTTCATTTGTTGTCTGTGCTGTGTTGTTGTTATTGGACAATTTCATTTGTTTACATGAGATAAATCAATGCAAATAGTAAACATTGCTTCACTTATCTTTGTTATTGGCTCATTTCATTCAAAATTATCATGCTAACTTGACTTTGAAAACATTTGCTGCTCCCTAATCCAAAGGGCAGAGTTTACAAGTAATCTACTCATCTCGTTTATCACATGTTTCACCATATAATTAATTATGTGAGTGTATGTCTGCCAGATCCATTTTGTTACTTCAGTATCAGATAAAAATATGAGATTGTTTTTGGAAACAGATTTTCACCAAATTACTCAATTTTTAAGTCATTTTGGTTACCAATTTTTTTTTTGTGGTAATATCTTGGCAACATATCGTGTTCAGCTTGGTACCAATTGGAATCACCGATCAACTAATTATTTGAATTTTTGTCAGCTAGGAACATTCCGATACTCCAGCCATGCACAACCTGCCGCCATCAAAGCCGAGGTCACGGAAAAAGAAAATTATCCGGATAATATCCAGAACCAGCTCAGAGGCCCCACACTGCAAATATGCAGTAGAAACTCGTTATAACAAATTTTTGTAAATGACTTACTTGATTGGTCGGCCATAGAAACACCATGTTAAAAAATTTCGATATATCGAACTCTCGTTATAACGAGAAATCATTCTCGGGTCCCTTGCGATTCGTTATAACGAGTTTCGACTGTATTTGCAAATATTTTGGGACCTCACTAATAACTTTTTTCCGAGGCTTGCAATAAGAGCCACCCTCAAATAATAGCCGCAGCTACTATTCGAGGGCAACTAAAATGAAACTTAATGATCAAAAATCAAGAGGAATGAATTTTATGTTCGTTCCATTCGTTCTACGTTCTTTTTGAGGCTAAAAAGGAACGTATGGAACTAATTTTTTGTTTTATGTGGAAAGAGCACCAATAATGCCATAAACAAAACATCGTATCAAATCAAAATTGAGCGCATAAGATAGAATTAAAACGTAGAACTAATGGAACGAAATGAAATAAGAGGCCCCCTTGGATTGTAGCCACGGCTCTTAATTTTGGAGATACGGTATTACTAGTGGAAATGTCAACCCCACGAAAGGTTGTGCGTGACTGTCGACAAAACTACATAATTTGCCACAGTTTGGACCCAGAAATTTAATTTATTTATTTTTATTTTTTTATTTTTTTAGAATTTTTGTTAATTGAATCGTTTTTTGTTTATGCAGGGAATGGAATCATATCTTCAGCAAATCCACACTAGTGAAGCCAGAAGTTTAGAATCTAGTCAGTATTTTTGTGAAATTGTTTCGGTATTAATGACCCAAACAAGTTTGGCTTTTTGCTAACAATTAAGATGTCGTCAAATTGTATAAAATAAATTAACATCAAACTTTGAAGATTATTCTAATTTTTTTCTTTATTCTTCTTCTTTTTTTTTTTTTTTTAAAAAAAACCTCAATTGTATTAGTTTAGGTGTTACTAGCTTACCTGTCACTACCTATTGAATTCAATTATAATTTCCTTTCTGTGTGCAGAACAAATTATAAATTTATTTTCAAAAAATAATAAAAGTAATAATAATAATCAGCCTTTTTTGTAAACTGGACTTTGAGTTTAATTTATTGAAGAAACCAAATTGTCTTGCTCAATTTGAAGACAAGTGTGTCCTAAGATGATAAAATTGTAGATTTTTTTGTCTTGAGTAATTTTCTATTTGATGTGGGTTTAATTTGTTGCATGCTGGCAAATTTATCATGTTAGGATGAATTTTTGCAAATTAATTACAACATTTAATTTGGCATAAGTACAGAGCTGGATTTATGGTCTCGCAGACTTTTGAAATGAAAAAATTACAAAAAATTACAAAAAAATTACAAAAAAAATTTCCTTTTGAATATTCTTTATGGGTATTTTTTTTTATTAGATTCTGGGGGCCCTTCTGCGAGAACCTATAAATCTGCTACTGCAAAAGTACAAACAAGAGCTGTGTTTCCTAAGTTGAGGTTGTTGAGAGTTGTGTTTACATTTCTACCAGGAAATGTGGACATTTCTAGACATTTTTTAGTCCCAAAATGACCAAAAGTGTGGAAATTCACACAAGAAATTCGAGCTGTTGCCATTTTCTTTGATGTTGAAAAATGTCCAGATGTCCTGGCAATGCTGTGTATTATAAATCTGCTACAAAAGCATTAATAACTTGTTTTTATTAATGTTGTAGTTGCATCAAATGTAGAACTTACTTGCAATTGCAGACAGGTTGAGTTGTTTCTCAATAGGAAGTTGATAACACTAAATTTTATGTTTAAATGTTTACAAATTGGTTTTAAGTGGGGGAAAAAAAAAGAGTCAAAAAGATGGATTTTTCAGGTTTTTAAGAATCAATCGCTAAATAAAATCAATAAAAATTGAAAACTACAAACCCCAAATGTACAAAAAAAGAAATTACTGGAGATGTTTTATCTCTGGAAATTTACAAAAATTTTTGTTGATAATTTTAAAAAAATATAAAAATATTGACAAGATAAATAGTTTTTTTTTTTGGTTGAAATTTTAGACTTAAAACGTAATGGAAAAAAACTTTGTGCCTTGAAATTGTGAAATTTATATAATTTTTAAGCTTAATCATGAAATTTCGATTTTATTTCGATTTTATTTCGCACATTTGCAACATTCCCTTTGCTTATGCTTTTTACTTCATCTGTTGCTTTGTCCATGACACTTTTTTCCAATTCTTATCACAAATACTCATATTTACAAAAAATGAACAAAAAAAAACAAAAATAAAAAAAATGAAATAAAATGAATAACTAAAAATGAAAAAATATAAAATTAAATTATTTAGTGCACTTACATTTCAATTTTTAAAAGAAATATTTTTCAAGATAAATCAAAGAGAAAGAGAAGGGAATTGGATTTTTTCGTTGCCTGTTGATTTTATTCTTGAAATTTGTTAAAATGTAGATAAAATGATTGGATTTTACAGCTGGAAAATGTTGTGTATTACAATTTTGATGAATGTGTTATTTGTGCCTCATTTGTAATACAATTATCGTAAATAAAACTAAATCAAGATTCCTACGAATCCTCGAATCTCATTTTCTCGACTTGTGCCCGTCAAACTGACCAAAAACAACGTCATCTTCTCAACTCTAGATTAAAATCACATTTTATTAAATCCACAACAAAAAAAAACTATCCCGAAATGCGAAAAAATTGCAGAAATTAATCAAATAAATCCAAAACGAACAACAATAAAAGCGACCGCCATGATTGGTCAAAACGACCGACAACAAACAAAAGCAGCGAAACTCAAACAAAGCTAAAAGCGAAACAACACCGAACCAAAATCAAGAACACCAACACCTCGAAACTAAAATTACGAGTTAATAAAAACAAAAACAAAAAGCTAAACTAAAAATAATAAAACGACACTTACCCGAAAACACGTCGAAATTAATGGCGCCCATTCTCACCTCACGCCGTAACGGCCGTTACCGCAACTCCGCGACACCCAAACGAGCCCATTCTAAACCGCAAAGAAAACATTTATTGCAAACTTTTCCCTCTGAAAACACAAACTAAAAATAACTGACCTGCCTTGGTCGATCACCATTCACCAGGACGACCTCATTTATGGATGTAAACAAACAACAACAACAAACCATTTCGCCGTCAGAGGGTGTAGCCGAATGAATCAAAAAACCATTTCCTTGTTTACGTGCCGAGTCCCGACAGAGCCGAAACTACAACTCACGTACGTTTCCACCATCCACCGTATTCTGCGTATAGTAGCGAACCATTGAAAACCCATAGCCCGCGCAAGCCGCATTCACTCGCCCGCCCACGCCATCCATCGGTGGGCGATGACGCGCCAGCTGACGTCAACGTTTTCCCGCCACGCCAGTTGCGTCATTCGTGTGGAATGACGAAGTGTAGCTGGCATTTTGATCGTTAGCATTTCAGTGTTCAGACCTCCAGACAGACGCGTTCACTCGTCGTCGGGGTTAGTCGCACTTGCAACATCTTTTCGCTCGGACTACACGCTACGTTATCGGCGCCAGTGACGAACGGCGAAGCGAACGCAACCAATCAACGAAACGGCGCACGTGTCGAGCGCCGATTCCGTTTCGTTTGGCGCAGCACGAGACGAGCGGACGAGACGCGGCGCAAAACCAAAACAAACGCGATGGGGGAGGAAGAAGCAGACCTTGACCCGTGGAACGGACAAGGGGTGCGGCTCAAGGCGTTCGAAGAGGACAAAAACGCCACGACCGTCGCGTACGCGAAGGCCAGGCTCGATCGGGGCACCCCGGAGCCCACGGGGGCCCCCGAGGACCCCGACACGCCCGACGAGCCCAGGGACGGCAAATCGGACGCCGAGATCACCGAAACGGACGCGTTTTGTGGCCAATTGCGTCGCAGTCTGGAACGGGTGCGCGCGTACGAGTGCGAGATCGTGGTCGCCGAGCAACGGGACGACGCGGACGGGCCCCTGGAGCCCCGACGGAGACGCCGCACCCGGGCGCTGCGACGGCGCTCGGCGTCGCCCGCGTCGTCCACGAGCAGCAGCGGCGAGAGTGCGGACGGGGAGCGCGTCGTGCGACGTACGCAGCACGAATTGTCGCACGCGCGCGCCGAACGACTGCAGAGGCAGCGGCAACGGCCGAGCAAAGTGGACGCGGCGTTGGCCAAGCGTCAGCGTTCGTTGAATCGCGGCGCGAGGCCCGCGGTGGACACGGGGGTGAGCGCGCAGACGTTGGAGGCGCACGTGAGGCAGCGCGCGTTCAGTCTGGACGGACAGACCGGATGTGGGTCGTTGCCCGTGCAGAGACGCGGCTCGAACGGCGAGTTCTTGGTGCGGAGGTACAACGCGTTCCTGACGGACGACGCGGAGTTGGCGGCGCCGGCGGTGAGTTGGAACACGCTGCGCATGGCGCGCGAGAAGTGCACCGAGTGGTTGGTCAAACACGTGCTCCTGCCCGACGCCATTCCACGTTTGAGGAACCCCAAGCCTAGGATCGCTTGACCTTTGACTCGCGTTTAAGACTAAAATGACGAAAAAGTCGAATTTTCCATTTGGGATTTTGGATTTTGAATTCTTGTTTTTTTTTTTACGTTTTTGGGGAATGAGGAAAACGTTTTTTCGTTTTGTTTTTCGTTTTATTTTTTGCTATCAATATGTCGCGTGTATACGGAACCAGATGTTTCTTCGAACTGCAACGTCATTCGTTATCGAGCCAAATGTTTCTCCCCCAACTATTGTGCAACACTTGTTTACGTTTTGTGGAAATTTTATTTATTTGAAAAATGGCCGAGTGAATGAAAGACGAGAAGATTTCCATTATTAATTTAATTTAATTTCATTTAATAAGCAAAATAAGTGGTAAAATGGCGGATTTTTGATTTTTGATTTTTTTGTTTTTGTTTTTCAGCTTAAATGTGTAAATTATTGATTTTATTATTATTAATAAGCAACATTGTACATATTCATAATAATCCAAATAACGTAAAAGTTTGTTTACTGTTTTTCGTGAGTGCAAAAATGTGTGTTGTAAATAAATTAGGTGTATAGGAACGAGTTTTCAAGCGCTATTGAAGCCGAGATTAAAAAGTCGTTTTTGCCCATCGCATATTTCCATTCCTTTCTCAGTCGCATTCCAAATTCGGTCAGGTGAATGCCATTTGGATGAACGCCATGCTTCGATTCAAACCCAAGGTGCAACTCGAGAAGAAAGAAAGAAAGAAAGAAACGAAGACAAAAACAACAAAAGCGCTCGGAAATCACAAACAAAATCGAAGAAATGAAACAAAAATAATTTTTTCTTTAAAAAATTTTCTCTTGGAAAAACATCTGCGTACATTCTTCACGTGTGACGTCATTCGGAAACCAGGGGAGGGTTTTTAACCTTATTTTCATACTCGAGGCTTCGTTTCATTGGTTTATGCACACCACAAGTATTTATTGAGCCGAGCGGTAATAATACATAAATATTTGCAAACAGTGGCGCACGAGTTTCACCTTTGACATTTCGTTTCGGTTTCTACAAATGCGCGCAATTATTTACGAATTATAGAAATAAAAACGCGTCGGCGAAATATATAATCAGTGGGTTTGTATTTATTTTTCCAGATGTACGAATTCGTGCTGTTTATTTATCATTTTGTCTCGAGCCACGCGCCAAAAGGCCTCCGAAGCGTGCGTAGCGTACTCCAATCTCGATCAATGTCAAACTCCGTCGTCTGAGAAATTCGCTCGATATTTTGCAAGTGCGCATGCGCAATCGACTGTTTTCCCGCCATCCGAGCCAGACATAGTCTGAAGTATAATATTGGGCCGGGGGTTTCTCCATCCATCCGCTGCGAGGTCTCGGATGACAAAGAAAGAAAGAAGATAATTTAGAAAAATAAAAAAAAGAATGCATTGCGAAGAAAAACATTAAAATAGTTGGAATTTTAGTACAATGAACGGGGCACGGTCGCACGTCCTTGGCCAGCAATTAATAACGAACGGCGATGCAGCGCAGCACCGGCATGACTGGCTGAGTAAATGGATAAATGGATAAATGGATAAAGGAGTGAGTGTTGGCGCTTCTCCAACCATTTTTACGCGCACCACCATGTGACTGAATGAAGAAATTGCAATGTGAGACCATCGTTGCCTCTTCACTGCTTATTTATCTGTCAATAGTCTCGTGGCACGTCTATTTTTAGTTAATTATGTCTGGGTTTTGTTTGTTGTTGTTGTTATTTCTGTTGTTGTTGTTGTTGTTGTTGATGGTGCAGTTCCTGGTTGAAAAATGTTAACACGTATTTATGAATTTTTGTGATTTTATTTATTATTTGTTGTTATTTTTGGATTTAATCTTGTTTTTAATTTTGTGTTAGAAAATAATTTTCTTTTTTGCTTTTAGTTTCCTGTTATGAATTGTTTTTTATTGTTTTTTTTTGTTGGGTGAAAAGTAGGTTTAAATGTTTGTGAATTTTTTTATTTTATTTATCTTTTTTGTTTTTATGTTTAGGAAAAAAGTGGGCAGACAAGAAAAAAGCTCTTTTTGCTGCACAGCCAAAATGATATTCTAGCTGCACCTGCTTGGAGAATATTTCATTTATTGCACACTGGGAGTTGCACAGTGCGTAGCAGCAACGACACCAGGTGTGAGTTAGTGTAGTTAAGTTGTGGAAGATCAATAAATAAAATCGCTCCCGCCAGAATTAAATGAAGTGTTTATTTGTCATCATCACCATTCAGAATGTAATTCGAGACATTAAAATTGTATTTTATACAACTATTTCCACTGGAACACAGTTATTTATTTATTTATTCAGTTTGTTTGTACGCGAACACGACATCAACGGACAGAAAATTAAACACGATGAATTTTTGTTTATTCTTAGAACCTGTCCGGATTTCTGTAGGAAAAATAACATTTTTAATCTACAAATACACAAACAATGTACCTATGTTCGAACAAAACTTATTTACACATAATCCGATTTTATTTTATTTTATTTTTTTTAATTTTGAAAAAATCTCAACACTTATCGAAATTACGATCAATAATACCACTGTTTTCCTTCTTTTTCTTAGCACTAAAGCAAATTATTATTTCTCGTTACCATGGCTACCACATCTCAGCAACGTAGCAACCAACTTTGAATCGAGTTCAATGCTGCTCGAATCCTTGTGCAATTTACTATTTCAAGGTTATTTCTGGTATTAAACCGTTAAATCGACCAACAAGTGTCAATTTATAAACACTATGTAGTAAATTTCAAAATTAAAATTAAATGAAATTCACTAAATCATAGGTAGACTTTGTACATGTTTTTTATGTTTTTTTTAATTATTTCCTTAAAACCCACATAAAAATCTCCCCACAAATAAAATATTTCAATATTTGGTATAAAATAAATGCTAGAAACAAAAAAAATAAAAAATAAAAAATAAAAAAAAAAATAAAAAAAATAAAAACAATTAATTAATTTTTTAAAATTTTGCTGTCAAAATTCCATTTTGTTACTATGAAATTACAAAATTAAAAACATCACACACGAGACAATGCGACTTACTGATAACTATTATTAAATTCAAGCCTTTATCAGCTGTTTATACTGGCAATGTGAGATGCAAAAGGTCAACATGTCTGATTTCAATTGAACTTTAACTGATTACACAATTGCACTTAAACTTGGGAGTATTTACAATCAGATAAGCCAAATGAATGACAGATTAATTAAAATAATAACAATAATATTTATACTTTGTAAAAAATTCATTCAATCACAGATAGAACATCCGCAGAACAGTGTCCATGTTCTTTTTTCTGAATTTTGAAGAAATTTTTCAACAAATTTCCCAGCAAATTGTCAGAGACCCAACAACGGCCATACACACCAGTGGCGGATCTAGACTTATTGGGGCCCTAAGCCTAAGGGGCCCCTAAACACAATTTGGGGGCCCCTCATCATACTTAGCTTTTTCACATGCATATTTTTCATAGGGGCCCCTGAGACTTACGTCTCATTTGCCTCATAGTAGATCCGCCGCTGCCCTACGCTGAACAGCGATGTATTTTTTTAGGCGTAGGCGAGCTAGGCTTTTGTCTAGGGCAGAGGTTCCCAATCTTATGTTTACCTTATGTTTTTCACCATTGCAAAGATGGCAGCCTACATGTTTGTCAACTCTATAGTGAAAATACGCAAAAATACTGCGTTTTATGCACAAATTTTCGGAAAATCAACATTTATGCATTTATAGCCAAATTTGGCTAAATATGCAAAAAACCATATTTTGTATGCATTTATGCATTTATCCGGGGTCTAGTGATTATCAACTTTATTTATACGCCTACTGGTGTAGGTCAATATTTTTGGGAAAACTAGTCGGATATGACGCAAAATATTGTTTTCATTATTAATTCATCAGTTATCGCGTACCGGTACGCGTACCACAGTTTGGGAACGTCTGGTCTAGGGCCTTGCACGTTTAAATTGGATTTTATTTTGTTTGTCGGACCAATCGTTGGCCCGCTGTCACTTCGCCGACTCTTTTTTATTAAATTAATTAATTAATTAATTAATTAATTAATAATTTCATAATTCCATATCACAGAAATATAAGCAGTTAACAATTTCAGCGTTTGATTACAACAGGAAATTAAAACCTTTAAAAAGTAATCACAAAAATTTAAAATTAGAAATCCAGACACATAAAAAAAAATTAAAAATAAAAAAAAATGCAAATTCTGACTACAAAAATAAAACAAACATAAAATTATTTACATCCTATTATGTCTAAGCATAGCCACCTATAAATAAAACCAATTTCTAATAATAGTTGTTGACCTTAACTGGCACATTACTAAGCAAATCAAATTCACTTTACCAACACCAAAACAAAACAAAAAAATGTCCTAACTGGAATCAGTTTTTGACCTTTACACTGCTAACAAGATGAATCAAATTCTTAAAATTGGAATATACAAAATGGAATGAAAAATATAAAATTTTCATATATATATATAATAATAATAATAATAATAATAATAATAATAGTAATAATTATAATCTGTGACTCAAAATGAAAAAGAAAAAGATAAAACCAAAGAAAAATGTCATGTACACAACTACACACCTTAACTATCACATTAAGATGAAAAAGTGATGTTATTTTCACGTAGTAGTCGGATTTTCATTCGGATTTAGGGACCCGACGTCTAGATCATTAAACAGCAGCTAAAAACTCAATTTTTTCGCAATTTTATCGTTTGCGTCGACAATTGCGTTTGTGTTCTTTTTGCCAATGCACCTGTTGACATTCGATGCTGCAGTACGACGTGTTCCAACAACAGTGATAAATCGCTTCAGCCTCGCAGTTGTAACACTGCAATTACAAATAAAAATATTTTTATTCTCCATTTTATTATTTTTCGCTTTTTGTTTTTGTTCTCAGGTGGTCAGCAATGCACCTGGAGGCAAATATTTCAACTTGCAGACAGGACAAGACATTCCTGGAATGTTTTACATTTTTTTTTTTTTGTATCTGCAGTGCCCTCGAATTCCTTCAGTTTGAACCGAGTTGGCACGGAGTTGGCACTTGCAGAGTTTCAATTTGATTTCGAGATAAATGGGAAAAATAATCGAGACAAGAGAGCAGAGGCAGAGGCAGAGCCAGACTGCAGCTGCTTAAAGTCCAATGCGTTGACAGTTTTGTGTTTGTTTTGACCTTGAATCCGTCTACCCCAGTTTGTTGACTCCCAGACAAGTCCAGCATTTTTTTTGTTGGCCTCAACTCAATTCAGGTGAAATTGTTTGTTTTGGCTCTAGGTCGAATTGCGAATGAATTAAAAATTGTCAACAAAAATTTATTTTTAAAACCATTCACATTTTCCTGTTTTTATTTTTGTTTTTACTTTTGTTTTTTATTTTAATGGAATAAAAATTAGTCGTCATTTGGTTATGAAATTCCCCTTTTGACTATTTGCCAATTTTTGACGGAAAAAATTATTTCCGTCATCATTTTTTTGTCACTAAAATACCAAAACATCCCGATTATTTTCTCCGCCATCTTTTTCTCACGTATGACGTAATATCACCGAGGCTTCCGCCATCTGGTGTCTAAAAACGAAATGTCAACACTCCCACTCGCTAATTTAGAAAAAAATATTCCTGCCCCCTCCAAACAAATCAAACAAAAACAAACAGCAAAGAATCTATTAAAACTAACAGAAATAACTAGAGGTTCACAACAGCTCATGACACGCACGACCGGCACGACCATGACTCCAAAATCACATGATCCGCTCGCAGCACATGATTAAAACAAACCCCACGTGCAGGAATTCCTCAACCACACTAAAAAAAGAAACTAACACAAAATAAAACCACTTATAAATACAGTTAAGGTATAAACCCACGACTACAAGTGCCGAGTTTTGCCACCAGATGCCGCAAAAAACTACAAAACTACAAACAACAAACAACAGACCTTTGGAAAAAGTGCATTACGTCATAATTTTCCAAAGGTCCATTGCTTGAAATTGATTTACCCATTGTTTCTTTTTGGTTTCGGACAATTGTTGACGATGTCGATCCACCTGCACCTGCAGCTCGGCCCTGTGGTCCTTCTGGAGCCTGTCCTCGGTGTGCCTTCTCGCTTTCTCCACCTCCTTCTGCACCGTGTTGAGTGCCGCTGACACCGCCGTTTGCTTCTGCTCCTCGAATTCCACTCGCAATTTATCAGCCAACTCCTTCATTGTCCTCTCCTTGGCCTCCTCCTCGTTTTTCTCCTTAATCCGCGCATTCTTCTGGCTGCACTTGCAGTTAATTACCGGCAGCGGCGGTGGCTCCGGCTCCGATTCCGTCTGGATCGACTTCGAAGGAAAACGGCTCGGCAACAACTGATCAAAAGTCAAACATTCAACATCAAAAATCTGTTTGTCCAGAAACTTGTTATTAGGACGATTAAACGCAGGACTTCCTAGACGCCATTTTGACGTAAGAACTTTACAACTAGCCCAAATTCTTTGTTAGAATCGTCAGCAATTTTGTCTCGTGGTTGCCCAAAACACACAAATAATGTCATTTTGCGGACAAATGGCGGACAACTGACAAATCAGGCCCATTCGCACAAGGCCCCGCTTATTGCCCGGCCGGTTCTAGACACCAGTTGTCCGCCATCTGTCAGCAAAAAGTAGCAAACAAAATGGCGGATAAACAAACCAAGTCTACTGACATGGTAGCCAGGTTGGTTGGCCCATCAATGGCAATGCATTCTGGGTTAAAGCTAGTTTATCCAGTTCCCCAAACTTGATAAAGTTTATCTAGTTTCAAAACGGCGTCCAGAAACTTGTCTGGCAAAAATCACGAAATCAACAAAAGCAAATTTACCCTGCGATAAGTTTGCGTGGCGACGGACACCCGTGTATTGGCGTCTTGACTGGACGACGAGACGACGTTGTAGTCTTCGGGTGTCGGTGCTTGCTGCATTTGCTTCACCAACTTGGAGGAACTGGAAATGGAGGTCTCGTCGTACATCGGAGCTAAATCGCTCTCGATGATCTCTTTCTCGGTCTTCATCTCTTCCAAATCCTTCTCGATTTTAATTTTCTTTTCGTCTTCGGTGCACAGCGTCTCCTCCGGATCCTCCACGGAGCTCTCGCCGCCACCACTCTCAACTTCCTTTTCTGTTTCTGTCCTGGAAAGTCTGAACAAAAAATAAAATATAAAAATTAAAAATCTTTTGTTTTTCGCTTTCTCTTTTACTTGAGTTCTCTCTTCTGTTTTTCCAGCAATTCCTGATGCCTCCTAAGTTCTTCGCACGCGCGGTTCCACGAAGCAGTGCGTTTCACAGACAGGCTATGAATATTGGTCGTGATGGGTTTGATATGTTCTTTTTCAATATTGGCCCTAAGCAAAGAACAGAAGAAAAACAAATTTATTTTCTAAGAAGTAAAGAGTTTTTATTTTTTAAAAATTGGATAGAAAATATGAAAAAAAAGTACTAACACAAACCTTTGGTGGTAACCACCAAAGAACCGCACATCGTAGATCCCATTAGTTCTTCTGATTACTTTGGCCGGCCAATAAGGAAAGCCTTTCTGTTTGGCGTAAACCAACTCGTGTGGAGGATTCTACAATCCCAAAACAAACCATTCTTTATTCGTGGTGCCCTTGTTTCATACACTTAGTCAACTGCCACCCAATTGCACTATGGTAAACAGTGGTAACCTCACTATTTTTTAACAGGTCCAAGGCTGGATTGGGAACAAATCTAGTAGCGAGAAATCTGGATAGGTCAGCAGGGGCGGATCTACATAGGGACTAATAGGGCTTAAGCCCAGGGCCCCCAAGTGTCAAAGGCCTACAAAAATTGAATTATTATCATACATTTTTAATACTTTTTCATTAACAATGAGCACTTATTGTGTAGTAAAAAATGGGGCCCCAGTAGACTATGTTGCAGTAATCTAAACTTGCAAATTCCAGGACACAAAGCGTGGTCCTAGCGCATCTGGATGCTGAGAGTCCAGTAAGCCCACACGTTAAGATCAACATCTTCCACATGCCGTGATCTGGCGTTCCACTTTCGGACGTTCTTGCAACGGAAGTGGCCCTGACCTAACCTGACCTGACCTAACCGGATGTTCTTGCCGTAGAAACAATATCTCGACTAGACAAGGATGAGGAATAGCCGGGATTCCCAATGCTCCTTAACTTGTGTGTTCTAACGAGAACAGATGATCAGCACTGCACTACAGCACTGCATAAAGCCAAAGATTCTATGGCTAGATCTGGCTACTCTTCACTACAGCCAATACTGGCTCAGACGTTGATGTTTCAGGCCCCAGACCGAAGCCCCGCACTACAAATATTTGCAAGTATTTTGGGGCACCACTAATAACTTTTTTCCAAGACCCCACAAAACCGCCAATTGGCCGTAGCTACAGCACTGTGAAACCTTGTTACATTCTCTCCTGCTTGCAGCCATTTTTAAATTGGTCCGTGTGAGGTGCCAGAGATTATCATTTTACTTTATACTAATGGTAGGGCCGCCTCTGGGTGTACCAACTCGTAAACTACATTTCCTATACACCCATACCTCGCTTTATGGCCTAGATACGTTCCAGAAAAGTTGACCGTAAAGCGAAAAGCCGTATAACGAATCAGGGAAACGTACGCAGGGGATTTTCCCGACTTTTTGACCGTATAACAAACAGTGTGGGCCGTAAATCGAAAGTGCCATAATTAAAAAAGGCCGTTATAGCGAAATGCCGCATAAAGAGCGGCCGAGTAGCGAAGTATAGATGTACCCATAATGCATCAGTTGGCAATCCAAGTTACGTAAGTGTATGTTTTTATTGAAATTTCTTTTTTTTATCCTTACACAAGGCTGACAAAACCAAAACTTGTCCGTCTTTTCGTTAGACATGCGATAGCAATCTCGACATTGACGAATTTCACCGAGATCGTAAATGCAGTCTCTCAACATTTGACGAGCCATGTCTGCCATTGGACTGTGCACTAGAAAAAAAATATTTAAAAAAAAAAAATTATTCATTTTTAAAAATAAAAATAAAATTTACTTAAGTTAATGAAATTTGTAAAAATAATTTTTTTGTTTTTTCAAATTTCTTTTCATTGCATACCACCATAATAAATCACTACGTTGTGCACAATGCTCTGGGCGTCAGCTTGGAATTCCTCCAATCGCCTGTACTCGAGTGCCTGAGCTTTCTCCTCCATCGTGTTCAAATCCATCGGGTAAAAAAGAAGTAAATCGTGACGCCATTTCTCTTCATCCGTCGCTGGCATACGATGCAAATCACGAGTTTGCTGCAACGAGCGAACAAAAATCACTTAATTACAAATTTATTAACACAATAACCGACACAGGAAGCTAAAATACACACAAAAAGAGGTCAAATAACCGCTCTCATTAAATAAAACAAAATAAACGAGTTCAAATGGGTTTTTGTCCCAGCGGTGCTGCGTCCTGGCGGTGAACTGCGCCAACTAAGCAAATTTCAAACACAATTCACACACACGTGGTTAACCTACCTTTTTATCGTCAGGCACAAAAGGCGAAATCGAGGAAACCTGGTGTTAAAATTAAATAACTTGTGTTATAAATTGTTTTTATTGATTTTTGTTAAAATACCTTTTCTTTGAGTCGATTGCAAGTGTAAGTCAGTAGTGTATTCAAATCTGTTTTCTTCATCTTGAAATTATTTTTGGACTTACACATCTTAAAAAAGTAAAGAAAAATAAATTACAAGCAATTACAAAAAAATCCGGTCGTTAAAGCAATTAACTGCTACTAAAATATACTCTTTCAAGACTATTAAGAATTCAACAACAACAAAAAAAGCACTTAATGACCAACTAAAGACTAAACACAACAATTTAATAACAATGTTTCCCCAGACTGCTTTTACAACACTTTTAAGGGAATTAAACTCATTGTTTAACAGAAGAATCTTTATTTCCTCGATAGTTAATGTGAAGTTAAAGTTTAGACCAAAGTAGTTGGCAGAGGTGGATCCAGAAAACGTAGAAGTGGGTGGCCATTTTGGTTTTTTTTTCTTACACAAAAATTGGATGTTTTTATCAAAAATTGGATGTTTTTATCAAAAATTGGATGTTTTTATCAAAAATTGGATGTTTT
>JAQIXU010001455.1:0-17360 GCA_034701245.1 Strigamia transsilvanica | reverse complement strand
TAGCGCGCTGGACTTCTAATCCAGAGGCCCCGGGTTCGAATCCCGGTAGGGATGTGTTTATTTTTTGTCATTTTTTGTCATTTTTTGGTGTTTTATTAATATTTATTTATTTATTTCAAACTTTTTCTTGACGAAATTATCCAATTTTTTCGATTTTTAAACAAAAAAATTTATTACAAACCATTAAAATCCATACAGACAAAATTTCAAAACCCATTTACACAACAATAGCAATACAAAAATAACGAAAAACTGAAATAAAGCGAAAAAAAAATGAAAAAAATTACGGCGAAATCGATCGAAATTGCCAATTTAATCCAACTGGATAGCCATACACATAAGTAACAGGGTATTTATGCTCGGCGGCAGGTGCACGATAATTTTGTTTTCGCAAAGCCTGAATTGCTTCAAACCAGGGTTGCTTCACATAATTCAGCATGGCATCGTTTAAGGAATTGTCAAACGGTTCATCCATATATGTCTTTGGTTTGATGCTAATGTCCGCACAATTCCTATACACCTCTTGGGGCCCACATCCCAACGCACCTGTCTCGTTATCGCACATTCCCCAGAAATTACCTGCAAAAAAAAAAAAAAAAATTCAATTAATAAAAAAGATCGAATTTATATTTTTCACTTTACTTGTTCTCCAGTGCCACTGTAGAACGCAATGCTCGCACTTGACATCTTCCGGTAGGTTCACTTTGAGTTCAACTTCTAGCGAATGGTCAGTGCTTGAAATATCGTATTTTTTGCCGTGTCCTTCCACGTCGAGAACGTGCAAATCTAGACATTCCTGCGCGTAAATTAAAACTATCAAACACACGATTTATTTTTCATTTTATTTTTAGCACAAGCGGACCTGTGTAATTTCAGTTTTGTTATCTGCATTTGGACACAAACTGAACTGGAAAAATCCTCTGTGATTAGCCGTGATTTGAATCAAAATGTCTATTTTCTGTCCTTGTTGATAGGTGGCGCCAATAACACCGCTGTAGAATTTTCCTCCGATTTCGTGATCTCGCGGTCCGTTGTATGCGTCGCCACAAACTCCACATTTGCCGTCATTTAAAAGCCATAGAGCCTTTGATAAAGCAGAAATAAAAACAATATAACCATCGAATTAGAAAAGATTATGAAATAAAATAATAATAATAAAGTTTTCCCTGCATCAATTCAAGGACAACTCTAGTTCATCTTTAAAGAAAGGTCATTGACTGACTTTCATTTTATTCTGACAGATCTATAATTTAAAGGCGCCTTGTTTTCTTTTGTCCCAAACAAGAAAAAGTTGGAAACAGGAAAAAAAACATTAAATTTTCTAATTTTTTGGTTTTTTGTTTAGAATTTTTACCAAACTTTGTTGATTAAATTACAATTTTAATTTTATAGCTTATTATACACAAAATGTAATCAATAATTACATGTTACCAAATAAAAATTCATTTAATCCAATTAAAATTGATGATTTTTATTCGTTTTAATTTAATTTTTGCTTAATGAAAAATAATTAGGTTAGACTTACTGAATATCCGCCGCAAAAATTTCCATCATCATCCCAATTGACTGGCGTTGGATGTCCGAATCTCCACAAACTTCCTCGTCCAGGAGGCATGAGTATTTTACCGTGTCCACTAACGCAAGGAAACACCAAGAAGAGTAATAGAAAAGCCAAATTCATAGCTGATATGAAATGAATCTGTTTTGTAATGCACATGTTTATGCAGGGAATGGAACCAGCCCTTTTAAGTGAGTAACCGGAGTTACCGGTGTTCACTGATGAATAGTCAAGGTGAAAGTGAAGAGGTCATTGTCACGGTGTTTCTTTTACACTTGAACATTAAAAAAGAATGTTGTTTTTTTATTTATGAGAAAACTAGATTCAAATGTTGGCCCCAGGTGAAAATTCCAATTTTGTGACACAATAAGAGGACAATACATAAAAGAAATACATTTCAACTAAAGATTAACACCCAAAGTTTTAGTTTACAAAAATAAAAATAAACTCTTAAATAGGTTTAGTTTGAATTTACATTATTAATGAATTTTCATTTGGGAATTTTTATTCAAATAGGGCCCAAAAAGGGTGCAAGAAGGGCCCCACAGACCATAAGTTCGCTAAAACAAAAATTGAGAGCAGCACCTGGGATTCTCAGGCAGTCACCCATCCAAGTACTAACCAGGCTTAATGCTGCTTAACTTCGGGGTTTCAGCATGATAGGGCAGTTCTCAATAAACTAAGTGTGTAACAACAGGTATTGGGTTTTAAAGTTAATTTAGTGATTTTACAGTATTTTAATATCCAAAAGCAGCATACATTGATTTACGCGCATATGTTTTAAAGTTTTAAAGAGAAATGTTCATGATGTGTCCCTGCGACTTGCAGCTGTGTCGGCAAATTGCAAACTGAAATATTTTAAAAACTCTAGGTACCAAATAAAGCCCTAACCTAAGCTAGCTTTCATTAATTTTGAATAATTTTGCCTACAAAATGATGAGGCTAATGCATTCGCACTATGAATTTAAAAACCACATATCTAGGCTAGCATCAACTGATCATGTGCACGGAATTGTGGGAAGTGTTCTGAGCTAGCTTTGGCAGTTATCTACTTCAGCGCTTCTCAAACTACTTAATGTAGAAGACCGGAATTTTTTGTCCCAATGTGTTAGAGACCAGTAAAATGTTTTATCTCAATGTGTTATAGACCGGTAAACTAGCATGGCTCTACTAAGCTTATACAATCTTTGCATTTCAACGATAATATGGCAGACCGACAACCTCTTGCTCGCATTTTAAACTAGATAATTTTGGGCTACATGCGTTTGTGCTAATATTCAGAACTAGATTCAAATGTGGCTAGCTCAAATATATTAGATTTTCCTTAGGATCTTAAATTTTATTTGTTTTATTTAATTTTGTTTTTAAACCAATATGATTCTAAAAACCTACTCCTGTGTCTAAATAAGGACATCTTTATTTTTGCCTTTAATTGTCTTCTCATTTACAAAAAAAAACAACAAAAAAAAAAACAACAACTTGTTTTTAAAGTATATTTTGGTGTACAGTATTTTATTCGATTCGGTTTCTGCTACCGCCTGGTGACAAATCCCAACACCGCACTCTCATCCCAATCGAAAAAGGTGAAACTTCGCTATGGGTGTGTACCATTTGAAGCACCACCGAAGGTTCCCACCCTGAATTCCCATCAGTGGCTGCCCTGACTCGGGGCGGTGCCTTCAGTCACATGATTCCTGCAGCCAAAATTCAGACTGCACACCAGACTGTACAAGATGCGGAACAGCTGCAGATTCGACAACCAAGTTAGCAGCTCATCGGATATCTACGAAGACGACGAAGATGACTTTGCCGACGAGTTGACCACGGACCATGTCCCACACGTGCTCTCGCCTCCCACGTGCCTCTTGTGGGCATGTAAGGCTTGCAAGAAAAGGTCCGGTGGGTCGTTTGATAGACGAAAAGCTGCTACCTTGAGGGAGAGAAGACGGTTAAAGAAGGTCAATGAAGCGTTCGAACTGCTAAAACGAAGGACGTGCTCAAATCCTAACCAGAGGATGGCTAAAGTGGAAATCCTCAGAAGTGCAATTGAGTACATAGAAAATCTTGAAGAGTTGTTGCATGGTAGTCGAGGATGTGCCTCCGAGTGCGGATTAAATGTAAGTGCATGGATTTTCCATTCAACAAACTTTATTGTACAATTTATATACCACAGTACACATATTATATATATATAAAGATATTGCGTGCAGATTGTTTACTTTTTCACGTGATTTACTGTACAAGAGAAATTCAATTGGCATTGCGTTTCCAAAACATTTCTTCGTGCTAAATTTAGGAATAGAATGCCTGGTTTTAGGTGATCTAAATTTCCATTTAATAAAAGTTAAGCTAAATGAGTGTACAGTAGAACACCGATTAGCAGAACTAATTAGGAGACCTACGTGTTCGCATAATCGGATATGAGAAAAAATTCCATTTTCTATGCTTATGAGTATATATTACTGTATTTTATTACATACTGACATAAATGATATGCGGAGACCATTTATGTCAGTCCATAATACGATCACCGCTGTTCCGATAACTGGTCGTTCGCATAACCAGCATTCTAGTGTAATTCATTTGTAGGAGTGAAATTCGCTCGTTTGAAGAATTTTACCATCGAATTTCACTAGAGTCATGTGCACGTTTCATTAAGTTTCTGTAGATTTTTTAAATTAACTCATTTATTATAATACCGAAACAGGTGTAGAATGTTAGTTTGTTGTTGTTGGTTCGTTCGAAAACAAATTATATTCCGTGTGTAATCCCAACAACTGCAATGCGTGAGATCATTTATATCTAAATGAGATTTTTGTGTTTATAAACTCATGCAAATGCACGAGTTTATATATTGAAATCTCATTATACGGAAAATTTACATAGATATTGTTCCCATCATTCACTATTCCCAAGCATTATGCATAACTGTATCAAATTACTTGGATATAAAAACTTCAATCTTAGATTAAAGCCTTAGTTCTCATACCTCAAGACGAGTTACCGCACGTTGACATCAGTATCAGTACAGCATTAAACTGTCGCGATGCCACCGTAACGAGATTTGAGAAGTGCTCGATTCGTGATTAAGTCGTGGCGGGTTTTCATAGAATTGCACCAGTTGATGGAAGATAAATTCCCCAAGTTGCTACGAATCCGCCTCGTTTTCGATTAATATAATTAAATCTCGCTACGTAAAAAAAAAAATAAAATAAATAATAAATCCCATTTACAAGTGCAAATTTTATTATTAAATTTTTTTCCCTTCACACGAGCTTGACAGTATTTTCATTTCAGACAACTGCGAGTGTGGCAAACTCAAGACTGCAACACACAGTGCTCCACGAGTGTCACTTTTCACCGCTGTCTCAAGGTAGCACATCAATATACAGTTAAATAAAACACAGCAAGAGAAAAGAAAAAAACTACAACGTATTTACTTTTTTTTTTTTGTTAAGGATTTGCAGACACAGCAATAAGCACAACGTCCAGTTTGGACTGTCTTTCCCTTATTGTAGAAAGGATTTCACCACCGACTGAAGTAAGCAGTGGACCGGAAGACGTCATTCTACACTAACCCAACGGCCACTTTTAGTGGCTTCCAGTGGAGACAGTTGAGAGATGAAGAGTTCCTCGAGATTAAAAACAACATTTTTAGACGTATTTATTTCATTGATCGTGTCAGGTCACAACTTTAGATGTAATTTTTCAGAATACAGTTATTTATAATTGTAATAATTACATAAACGTATGTATTTTGGAATATATGAACAATTTGACCGGTCCTACTTTTAGAGAATGTAAATCAAATATAGTTTTAAAATGGATTGAATTGGAACGTTCCTAAAGGTATTTTCAAATTCTGTTTGTGTGTTTTCACCAAAGTGCAATCTAACACCCTAAGTGCTACTTGAAAAGGTCACTAGGGGTAAAAAGAGGGATATGGCTCTTGTAAGGGGATGACTTACTTTTCACCACCCTTATCTTCCTTACCTCACATCATTCATCATAACCCCACCCCACAAGCCTACCTCACTTGAGTAATGGATGATTGAACGTTAAGCTCAAGAAGTCATTTTTCGTCTATTTTTATTGTTGCTATAATATTTTATTAACTCGTAATGTAATGACATGTTTTAAAGAATTAAAAAAATTATGTTTATTTATTAATTTGTGCAGTTTTCTTCATCTGAGTTCAGTATAGCAAACTTTTGATCAATAAATTCTGAAATAAATTATAATAAACAAGAGTTGAATATCAATATGACTACAGCATTTCAAAAGAATGCGTACTTTGTCATCTTCAACAAAACCAAGACTTCATCGAATGATATATTCACATAATTCAAGATGAAATATCAACCATATGGCTATAAACATAAACACTATTCTAAAAAAAATGAAGAAAAAGAAAAAATTGAAAAGTCAATAAATGTTCCAATAGTTTTTAATATTTCCTTACGAGGAAAAAAATATACCTGCAGAATTCAAAGCACACAAAGTCAGACATTTTAAAAACATTTTTCAATCAAATATTTTATGTAGATTGTCATCCTTAAATTTGATAGATGAGTCAACTTACCAATACTCTTTAAGTTGGGTCAGTATTGATCAATAGCAAACGTCTCACTTACCACAACAACAAAAAACAAGAAGAAAGATAATAGAAAAGTGAAGAAATTACGCAACAAAAATATTATTCACCAGAATTGGAGCCACAATTGCCTTTTAAACGATATTTGGGTTTAGATACTAGTATTTGACCCGAGTGACTTCTCGTGTCTACATTTTTGTACATGTTTGCAATGCAAGCGTGCAGTCACAAACAAACTAACAAAACCCCAATTTCATTAAATTACAAAACTAGTCTTTCACTCTTTCTCCATAATGATTTTGAACACATGTAACAACGCATCAAACTGACAGAATCAGCGGACTGTATTCAATTCATCAAATCTAAAGTAATTAGTATCGATTTTTCATTTTTTTTCACAAAAATTAATTAGAATCTCAAAATCCACACTTTTTTTCCCCTTAAAAAAAAATAAAACATAATTTAAAAAAAAAATAAAATTAAAAATTGCAAAATGTAAAATTTATTACTCAAAAAAAAAAAAAAAAATTACTAATCCTATCTCCAATTTAAAAAAATTCTGAAACCACGTTCATCACATCACTAAACAATTTCCATTGTCGTGATTCTCTTGCGACATTTCATTTAACAAAAAGAAAGAAACAACACGACACTTTTTATCCCGTCTTCCTTCAAACCACCGTTGCAACATCGCGGATCGCGCATGAACGTCACGGCGCTGACGTCAAACACGAGCAGCCTCCTTCACTCCCTCGAACTTATCGATCCGAAGCAGGGAAGCAACAAGGACGATCAGCATCGGCATCTGAGCATCAGTCGGTCGGCAACAAGCACGGTCGCTTCTCCCGGTCAAGTGCGGGGCTCAAGCGATCCGGGGGGAGGGAACCAAGACTATGCCCCCGTTGGGGGCGGGTCCTGGTCCCGCCATGGGCCAGCGGTTAGGCCGACATCACATGGAGCATGGGCTACGTCTGTACCAGAACCAGAGACCCGAAAACGCGAGTCGATGCTGGCGGAGAGCGCTCCGTCTGCTCACCGACACATCCGATCGTTTTATCGCGCTCGGATATTTATGCGATGCACATTCCGATTGTGGAAGGTAAGTACCGTTTGCATTATGTACAATTCCCCCTATCCGCTTTCAGCATCCCGAAAAAAAATTTTTTTTTTATGGACAAAAAAAATGTTCGTGCTGCTTCAATATGGCGATTGGTTTACCATTTAGTGAGATTTATCCCCGCCATTTTGTTTTTGTGGTGGTGTTACCGTTTTTGTTAGTTTTACAGCAAACAAAGTTGCACGCAAAGTCAGTGGTTTTACAAGTAAAGTGAATGTAATGTGGTTATGTGCCGCCATTTTGGCTTCTCTAGTTCTGCTACTTTACGCCCACTTGAATTGCTAATCTGCATAATCTTCCATTTTGTTTTCCCTACAACATGTATAAACGAGTTTATAGTTTTGCTGCAAATCTCTTTCCATTCCGTGATTAATTTTTCTCCAGCGAAATCCGCCATTGGAGTGAGGCAACTGTGTAGTCTGTATACTATTAAAGTGGACAGTCTGCACGTCTAGAAACCCTAAAACAAGTCGTTTTAAATGAACCTGAAGGAAGAAACGAAGAGCTGTCAGTTTATCTAGTTCCCCAACTTGATTGCGGACAAATTAAATTAGCAAAATTACTAAATATTCCAAAATGTCAACATTTTTACAAAAATCCATGAATAATTTGACTGCAGTATTTTAAAGCATATGTGAATTTATTAATTAGTATTCTGACATTTAAAAAATAAAAATAAGTAAAAATAACTTAAAATCGGCTTAATTTCATAATCCTTTAATTGGATTTATCATTTGTTTGACACGGAAATCAAGTCTCTTAGAATTCAGTCTATTGGATATGTATCAACATATCCAATAGACTTTATCACATTTTATGGACAATGGAAAACGCTAAATTCCTTATTAAAAATGACCTCGTAAACCGATACTCTTTTGTAGGACTAAATTGTAAGCAAAGCAAAGCATAGGGCGTGCGTGTGTGTGTACGTTCGCCAGCTCGTACTTCAATGTTCAAACCATTTACGTTCCCATGGCAATTTCAAAAAGTGCTATGCTATTAAGCATTTTTATTCTCAGCGTTAAATTGCAAAAGGTGGCAGAGGTAATACGTGAGACGGCATAATCTTCCATTCTTAAAATATTGATATGCGATTTCACCGGAAACCGGAAGTTAGCGACGAACATTACGCGTCACTAAACGTTAGTTGAGTTGGTACAGCACTTACAGCAATCTGATAAGAAAATTA
This sequence comes from Strigamia transsilvanica, assembly GCA_034701245.1. Classification (NCBI taxonomy): domain Eukaryota; kingdom Metazoa; phylum Arthropoda; class Chilopoda; order Geophilomorpha; family Linotaeniidae; genus Strigamia; species Strigamia transsilvanica. Next base: position 8,902 of record JAQIXU010001455.1, on the reverse strand, counting down.
TTTCGATTTATGTGTAGAGTGGTGGCTAAAAAAAACGTGTAATAAGATTTTGGTTTTTACCAAGGGTGTGGGAAATCGGGCCGCCATCTCGATTAACTCATATTTCTGTCCACCAAGGCGCACCAGTAGTTATTCCTTGTAAACTGCCACGTCTGCCATTTTTTTGTAAGCACAATTCACCTCGTTGGTAATAAAAAATAACAAATCAATATCCCATATATATTTATGCTCTCATTGAACGCGGTATCCTTTACAAAGCGGGTCTAAATAGACCAAAACGACTGAATTCAATATTTAAATGGAACAAAATGACTAAAATAAATGTTTATATTGACCAAACCGATTGAATTCCATATCTAAATTGCAGGGGAAATCTAGGTTCTGTCAATAGAGCGCAGTAGTAAAATTTACGAAATTTTTCTTAAAGATTCAAATCAGATTTTCTCTTCTGAATTTCTGTGTTTAAGTCGTTAAACATCCTTGTAGAACCTAACTGAACTTTGGTCGAATGATTAATGAAATGCTATTACAACTACAATAATTGCATTAAAAATTGTTCAAATATTTGTCAAGTCAGACTCAACAAGATTTTAATTATTCTTTTTTTAAAAAAAAAAAAATCCAATACTGTATTCCAATTTGACAAGATGTAAAAACTAAATTTAGTTATGCAGAGACAAATTTGCAGGCGAATACTTTAATATTAAATGGAAAAGTTAACATAAAACAACAATTTAAAAATTAATGACTTTTCTCGCAGTAATCCTTTAATATTTGTCTTTGGTTTTAATTTGATTTAGATACGGCGAATTGGTAGCTTGTGGTCTTACTCAACTAGATCTCGCCACAAGACTTGATTCACCGAGCATGAGAGCACAGGCGTATCTCAATTTAGCCCGTGGTGCTGAGAAACAAGGAGATTTCGGTCGTACTTTGGACTATTGTCATCATGCTCTTCGGGACCAAGCTCACGATCCATGTTTAGCGGGACATGCTCATTTGGTCCTCGGTGCTGCCTACTTGGGTCTGGCGAATTTCGCTAAAGCGGTCGAATACTACGATGCGGCTTTGCGACTCGCTGGTCAGTTGACGGATGGCCAGTTGCAAGTACTGGCACTAATCGGACTTGGACAAGTATTTGCATTTCTCAAAGACTATGAAAAGAGTTTGCGATTCCACAGCCGTGCTCACGAAATATCCAAAAGTTTGAGTTGTAAATTCGTACGTTTAGCTCTCGTACATTTGGTCACCCCACTCAGGAAACTTGGACGGTTGGCCGAAGCAGCCGATTGCTGTCAGGTAAACAATTTTTTTTCCTATTATCAGAAATTTCATCAGAACAAGTTGCGAAATCGGGCCACCATCTTGGTTAACCCGTGTTTCTAGCCACCAGGGTTCTGCCATCTTTTGCAAACACAATTCAAAGCCCGGTTCGCATATATTTTATTCGACAGCGTCATTACCGATCACCCAGACATTGCACTCGATCATCACCCTGCTGTTACAAAAACAGCCCTAAAAACAGTAAATAACACGTTTTATAAAACTCTCCCCTAGCAGGGCATTATGATCGCATGCAATGTCTGGCGATCGGTAATGGGTGGATGATCGGTAGTGATGATGAGTAAACCATGTGGTTTAAGAATTCTAAAAAAAAAAAAATGCGCCTGGTTCAGTAGTTCCCGTATCTGTGAACTTCGTGACTAGGTTTAAATGATTAAACTTTTATGAAACAGCGAAATTGACGCGCTAACTCACTTGCTAAGAGCAAAATTTCTTGATTTCTAATGGAATTAATGCGTCTGGATTAGTTTCAGGCTGTGGTTTAACAGATATTTCAGTCTTATTGGCCCCGATTTCTGTCTTCACCGATTTTTCATGACTTTCTTAGGCGTATCGCCACTGCTGTAATTAGGTTCCCCTTGTCGATGAAATGGAAATAGTTTTCGCGACTTGTCGCTGTCGCTACCGCAGTGCTTTCATGGGAAATTCATGAATATGGGAACTCGTCTTAAAGGTCTGCTGTTTTTGTCAGACAATTTTATCTTTTGTTGCCTGGAAATACGAAACAAGCACCGTTTTCGTAGTGCAGCTGAATCTAGTTTACCTCCCATCCCTTCTTTATTTAATTTAAACAAAAAGAACAAAAAATTCAACATGAAACAGATTTTTTTTTGCACTTTTAGTTCGGCATCTCAATCCATAAAATATTAAACCATAACTTGAAAAATTTATCTATTTTCAAATAGTAGCCATTTGTTGTAGCACTTTATTCAATCCCTTGGCTGGTGGGCCTTTATGGTCGAAAAATTGCACTTGTAACGCAAAACTTTGCTAACCAAACCGCAAAATCGACCGAATCTCATTTTTAATTCTAAAATAGTTACAATTAAAAGTCGTCTCTTGCTATTTCAAACCAACACTGAAGCCCCACAGCTTCAACGGCGCTCTAATGTTCACATCTTGAGTCAGATAAGCTAATCTCCCATTCAAAGCCTAATTGATCATCTTCGAGACACCATCTTTAATATTATTTACCGTGAAAACGAATTCTACCCCACTATCAAAAAGTGGCATGTCCTTTCTATTGATTTCCATCATGGCTGCCGCACACACAAAATGGAGGATGAGAGAGATGGGAGGGGATTTAAAGTTATATTGCAAAATGCAGATGAGGGCAAGGAGGGTTTGTTATTAACTGACTAATTTTTCAATTATTTTCTGCCATCTTGCGAATTTTTTAGGCTTTTCTTAAGTTGATTTTTTTTTTATTAAGAGTAAACAGTCATTTTATGCAATTTACGGCACAAAAAAATGTAAAATTAATTTGTTTTAGTGTACATTTTAAAAAAAAAAGTAGTTTTATGTTTTGGCGTCACATGAACTGTAGAAATAATTGAAGTGTGCGTCCTCACTCCTCAGTGACTTACAACTACCTTTCAGGTTTAACAAAATGATTCGAAAGGTCGTGTTGAGTGGGTGGAATTTCACATAAGCACAAGATGAAAATATACCTTGACGACATAACACCACTAGATTTGAATGTCAGCAAAAAAAAAAAAGTCTCCTTAAATTCAAAGACCGACAATACGCAATGGGGTCGAAGACTTTAAAAAAAACGAGCTCCACTAATAAATCTCAATTAACAAGCACTCCAAGGAAGATGCTGTACAGGGCAGCCATTTTAATGGTTACGCTATATATAAAATAAAATATATAAATGACCTTTGACTTAAAGTTAATAGTTTTACTGTCAACCATTTTGTGAATTTTTGATGATAAGAAATAAGTTTCAATGAGAAAGTTGTAGAGTACAGTAAAGGGCTCAGATAATCAATACAAAACAAATAATTGGTAAAGTGATTATAGTAAGCATTTTTGCTGTTTTCGAATTCAGCTTGGCTACATTTATTTGCCCGTTCTTGCTGAATGCTGACTACTCCAGAAGAACTAATCCGTCCATTGTGCAACCACAAGCCAGGCTCTTATTTTCCTGGCACTTCTTTGAAACCCATTAACACTGACCTATCCATCTTCGTCACACCCAGCGCCGAAACGACAAAACCCAACCACTATTGTCAAAACAGCCGACTACTTGTATTTAATTAAACATTTTCAAGGAAAATAAAGAGAATTGCTTCATTACTTTCCCCAATTTGAATACAAAGAAGTGCATGAAAAGAAAATTTAAATAATTCGTTTTTCCTCCTGATTCATGAAGAAAAACAAGCTAAATTTATAAAGAACCTTCTTTAGCCGTGTTATTTCTGCCGCCCGCCCTTAATTTGCACCATTTGTTTCAATTGTAAACAACAGTCGAGCAAGCAACCCGAAATTAATAACAGTTGCATATAGGCAAATTGGAAACAGAGACGACTGCGAGTTGAGTGGATAAATAATTCAGATTTTGATTCCACCCAACGCGGATTCATTCCTCTGTGCGTTGCGCATCTTCTTTACAAATGCAAATCATTTTGCATCAACTTCCAGTTCGCACAACACGGATTAGTTTGACAGCTGAACCGTACCGCATTGTCGGTTTCATGCCCTCGACGACAACTGATTGTCACGGTTAAAAGGGACACGTGATCAATCTGGCTTCTCTTTTGCGACGGAGGCGTCTCCAGAGAGAAATGAGAAACTCCGTCGAGGTTTTTGTCTCGTTTGAAATATCAACGAGTTCAGCTTCTTAACTTGACTGACCTTCTCTCGCTCTCTCTTTTCCAAAGCAATATCTCTCTTTTCACATCGATCTCAATTCCAACTCTCTTTAAGGTTGAAACGTGAAAATTAATAAAAACTTTACACCCGTGAACGCGTTAATTTTTTATGTCTCTCTTTTCTTTTCTTTTCTTTTTATTTAATGTTTTAGGAAGCGCTTCAAATGTCGCTACAAACCAACGATCGCCCGTCGCAGGCACGCTGCCTCCTCACGTTAGGAGATATTTACCGTAATAGGAATGAACTAGAGGTAAGCATAGGAAATACGGTAATCAAAAACATCGCAAAGACGTCAATATTTTCTCGTATAATTTTTTCTTGATAAGTTTGAACTTAAATAATTGACTAAATGTTAAAATTGCAACGTAATTCCAATGTAATTTCTGCGTGTTAGTCTCAAACGCCAATCAGAGCCACCGAGAGCGAACCCGGGGCTCGGAAATATGCAGGAGCGTAGCTATAGCTACCATACCGTAAGCCCATGCGGTGCATGGGGGCCCCTTAGTTTTGGGGGCCCTTCAATTTCCAAAAAAAAAAATAAAATATTTTCGAAAATTATTTTTGGGAAATTTTTGTGTGGTAATTTTGGGGCCACAAAGGCGTATTTATGGTCTGGGGCCCTTCTCGCAGCCTTTTTTTGGACCCCAAAGGCGTATTTACAGTCTGGGGCCCTTTGCGCAGCCTTTTTTGGAACCCAAATCTTAAAAAATATAAAGAAAAAAAAATTTAATTCATTTTATTTTATATTTTGTTGGAATTATTGGGCCCCTAAACATCGAAGAGGGGGCCCAATAATATTTTTGCATGGGGGCCCAAAATTTGTAGCTACGCCTCTGGAAATATGTCTTGTATTTCGCACATATCCAGTGCCGGATTAGACCTTGTGAAGGCTCCTAGCTAATCTTAGGAACCCCCTCATTAAGAAAGTTTAATTGTAATTTTCTTTCAATATCAAATCAATATAATTTTGATCCATTGTTGCACAGCCCCTAAAAGGCATGCGTCCTACTCTGCTTAATTGGTAATCTGGCATTGCATACCTAAGGAGTCCTGACTTACTTGAGGATACGGATGAAATGCTCAAGATGTAAACAGAAAAGTTTAATTTGCACTTTCAATCATCGTTCGATTTCAACTCGGTATCATTCTGAGTTATTGCCACACATTATGTACCGTACTTCCCTTTATTTTCATTTCGGCAATGATTTGCAACTTTATTTCCTCCGCAAATCCCGAAGCCCGCACCAACAACCCAAACCATTTATTTTTATTATATTTCCATATCAATTCACTTCCCTCCGCAAGAAATAAAGAAATAAAACCGCCTATACTACATATAACTTAATCAACTTAAATCTAACTATAGAGAGCTCACTCGCAGTACGAAATGGCTTTTTCCTTGCTCAAAGAAATGGACGATCGACTTGGTCAAGCGCAAGTGCTCATGGGAATGGCCAAAACAATGACGGCAATGAAGAGACAGTCGAGTGTTTGCGATTGCAAGGTACGCTGGATTTTAACCAGGAACAAACACTCACTTTTTCACTCTTCTTTTGTCTAGGCCCTTGAAATCAATAACAAAGCCTTGGAAATAAGTACAGCTTTGGGTAACAAGGTAAATCGAGTGCATTTTCTAGAATATTAGCTAAATTGGCAGGAATTTGTTGACGAAAATAAATCAATTTTCATCCATGACCTGTAGCTTTGAAATTTGATTAATGTCTTTTACGATAAACTGTGCTGCGGAATTAATTTTGCCCCAAATGCAATTTAGAGCTGGTTAATTATTCCCGGTGATTTATTATCCTTCGCAGTTGTTCATGTACTACTGCCACGTACGCTTGGAGGAGATTTATGGAAGTCTCGGAGACGAAATCAACAGACTTCAGGAAGAGAGACTGGCCATGTCTTTAGCTGCTGATTTGGATCGTGTTTGCGGTGTTTGTCGCCAGGAGTACGGCGATACTCCAGCTCCTCTCGAGGCGCTGCCGTGTGCTCATATATTCCATGCAAAGTAAGAAATATTTGTTTATTCGGCCGTTGCGCATGCGCGTCATAAACGTATATGTTAAATATGACGTAATAAAGCAAAGGGGGAAAATATTGGCAAATTTTCACGTTCCAAGAAATGGAAAAACATGTTTCGAAGTCATTAGTCTGGCACATGTGTTATTCAGAAGTGCGCACATTTTGACATAATTTGCCTTTCAATTTTAGGTGCGTCCGCGAAGTGCTGCAGGAACGCGAACGTCGTCGCAAGAAGAGAACGTGCCCAGAGTGTCGCCGAACTTTGGGAGCGTCTCGCACTTTTCTTGACTGCGATCAACACGATTCCGTCATGTGACAAAATGGTGGCGTTTCACCGTTAATTAACATCACTGCCAATTTTAATATTTAAAGTAAAAAACTAAAATAAAAATGAAAAAAAAAATAAAATAAAATAAAAGTGAATCGATGATTTTGTCCTGCCTGGATGCAAACACCTAACAAACACCGCCCACCTTCCCCGCCCCCTCCTCCACCACCCCTGACAACAAAAAAAGAAGAAAAAAAAATTAGAGCTGAAAAAAACTTTTACAAGGCAGCTAAAATGGCGTCCAAAGTATTTTTTTTCTCCTTTTGGCGTCCAAGCGCAGCTCATCAATGATAAAATTATAATTAAAACATATAAAAATTACTAAAAAAAAAAAAAAAAAGTTGATAATTAATAAAATTTCAAATTATAATGTTAGATAAACATTCCACATTTGTATTTCTGTGTTTTAAATCAGTAGATTTTCAGGCAATAAACATTTCACTGTTATTTGAGCGAATCTTTCATTACAGACTTTAACATAAATATTGATTTGCAGGGGCGGTGCCACCTGGTCTGGCGCCCCCATGCAAATTTCAAATATGTCGCCCCAACCCCCAAATCGCAAAGTTGCCCGTGGCCGTGAATGCCATGTCCGCGCCCCTTCTGGACATTTTTCGCCCCTCGAAATGTGGCGCCCCCATGCGCCGCATGGCCTGCTTAGTGCCTAGCGCCGCCCCTGTTGATTTGGAACTAATTCCTAAATCCTAAACTCATTACTGCTTCTTGTTGAACAATTTTGATAAAAAGAAATTTTAAATTAGAAAAAAAATAAAACTTGATTAAAAATGAATGAAGGGGGGATCTGGAAGATGATTTGTTTTTTGTTGCTGCTTTGTCACCACCAGATGGTGCAGCAACCACCGCTTGCAGCACAGAGGAGCATCACGAGACAAAAAAATTCTTGTATCAACATTTGATGATTTTAGCAGCCAGGCTTCATGGATTACCAATTGTAGGCCATTGCGAGCGTAATCATTTTTTCTTGTTGTGTAAAATGATATTATTAGCTTTTGAGAATTTAATATTTTCATTTATTTTTCCTTTTTCTTTTATTTTTTGTGGAATTGATTGAAATTGAAACTGAAAAGCAAAGACTCTCTTTTATTTTATTTTTTGTTAAAATAATAGAAATCTTGCAATATCATCGTACAATAAAGAAATTACCTTTTATTTCAAATGGACTTTTTTTTAATCAGTCAAAAAGAATCAAAAATCCAACAATTTACCAGATTCTCCTATGCATCCGGCTTTAACCGGAAGAAACCATTAGCACCCTTTTAAAGTGGCAAAACACAGATATGTACACGACAGTAAATGAGGAAAAACCAATACATCAAAGTGTAAATGACAACGTCTTATAATGAATTAAGGCGCCTCCACCTGCTACTTCTACATCAAAAGCGAAATCTATCTAAAAATAAAACCAAACACGCCCCACTCATTAAGAGACCAACCAATCTTGTCGCAAATACAGAAATGGAGAAAAAATTAAGAAAAAAAAATATTTTTATTCTTATTTCGAAATAAAAAAAAGTTTTTAATTTTTAAAGAGGTCTCTTGTTTTAAGATAATAAATTATGGGGTAAGTGCGCGCAATACCGGAAGTCGTCCATTTTCCAGTGTTTTAAGTACGAGTGTCGCATTACCAAAGCACTTCGCCAGCCATTAATCGAAGAATTTGTCATTTGGAGAAGCCGTCGTCGAAAAACAGGCTCCCTGCTTTTCCCATCATGCAACTGATCCGACCCACAGATGCCACCAACTGCCCACGCATGGATCAACATCAACCTACGCGCTTCCACGCAACCCCACCAACTATTTCCCAGATGATGCTTCACTTCACTTTCTCCATTCATTCCAGCAACCGAAAGAAATATTCACTTACCTGATTCCCATGGAAAAGGTCTTACTTCTTTTCGTAGATTTATTTTCTTTTTTTCAGTAACGGTTGACGAATGTCTGGAATACGGAAGGGTTTTCAATTCAATGGCTGGCCTAATAAGATATATTAAATAGTCGTTTGTCAAATTTATGTGGAATGAATACACTTTGATTTATGAAAAGGAGTGCGAGATTTCAGTTTTGTTGGAAAGAGGGTATCAAAAATGAATTGGCAGAATAGAAAGTTTTATCAAAAAGAAAATGATTTTATCTGTAAAAATCTAATTTTTACGTTAAAAAAATCAAACTACTACTTTAAAATAAATCAAATTTTTACTTTGAAAATGAAATTTTTACTTAAAAAATCAAATTTTTACTTAAAAAATCAAATTTTTACTTAAAAAATCAAATTTTTACTTAAAAAATCAAATTTTTACTTAAAAA
>JAQIXU010001454.1:0-17363 GCA_034701245.1 Strigamia transsilvanica | reverse complement strand
GAAAATTTGAATTTTCATGTGAAAATTTGAATTTTCATGTGAAAATTTGAATTTTCATGTGAAAATTTGAATTTTCAGGTGAAAAATTGTATTTTAGAGCACACAAATTAAATTTCTAGCTGCATAAATACACTTAAAGCTCAGCAACTTACTTTTTTCTAAAAAACCATTCTCTTTACCTAACTCTTGCTCGCAACAATTGACTCCAATTAAATTCTTCCAGAATTCACAAACCATTCAATTAACCCCAGATTAAATAGAAAAAACAAATGCCCAAAACTGACTAAAGCATGAAAACTTCCCATTTATTTTCCAGAAAAAGGGGAATTCCATCAAGACAATTCCTGCATTTAAACCAATTCCTGCTGATAATGCGACTCCAGATTCGACACCCGAGAAAAATACGCCACCACACGAGCTTAAAGATCGAGGTGGTAAAGTTCGCACTGATAACAAGAAAAATGCAACTGTCAACAATAACAGCAACAGCGCAAGCAATGGCAACGGCAACGGCGCAACGAAAAACGAGTCCGCTTCGTCTTTGTCTTCATCTTCGGTCGTGGCGGAGACAGTGTCCAATGTGAGCTTTTCAGACAATTCGAACTCGAGTAGCTCGACTAAAGGTTTGGACGGACCCAACGGACCTGGTTCCACGGGAAAGTTTACAACTGCCAATTTTACAGAGACCGTTATCACGCACAGCGGCTCAGTGTTCGGCTCGGCGGAAAAGAGTGGCAAAAAGACTAAGAAAACTATGAGTGTTGTCGGTTCGCGCGCCCCGAAACGCGAGCCGGAGCACGACATTGCGTCCAACGCCGTGGACGACGAGCTGAGTTTGTCCGCGTCAGACACCGGTTCCGAGAACAAAACTTTGTCCGAGTCCGGTATCGAAAATAATGTAAATATGACTTCGTCGTCATTAGGTGCCACGCCCTCGGGGACGTTCACTGCTTATGAGAATTTTTTGAGCGGAAGTTACCCCGGGATCACGTCCACCGATGCGGACGCGACCGGCAAACGATCGAGATCGCAGTCGCTCGACAGGAACGAGAAGAAGAAACTTAAGAAAGTTGTGGCGACTAACAGGTGAATCGTGCAGCGCTTGATTACGTGCCTGCAATTCAAGGCTTTTGAGTGCCCGCAAAACGGCAAAATGTGTTATTTTTCAGTGTTTTAGTGACGTTTTGGTCATTTTTGGGCTCTCTGGGGATGTTTTGGTGACGTTTTGCTCATTTTTGGGCTCTCTGGGGATGTTTTGGTGACGTTTTGGGTATTTTTTTTCGAATCGAAACTTTAAAAAAATGTCTAAAGAGTCAAAAAATGACCAAATCGTCACACAAAAAAAACCGCTCAACTGCGATAAAGTACTGCAACGTGATATTATTCGTTTTTTTGGTGACGTTTTGGTCATTTTTGGCTCTGGTCAACGTTTTAGACACGTTTTAGACACTTAAGGTTTTTTAAAGGATTTTTACTGTGAAAAGTTGAATTTTTATGCGAAAAAGTTGAATTTTTAATACAAAAATTAAATTATGTGAAAAAAGTTGAATTTATACGCGAAAATTGAACTTTTAATGCAAAAAGTTGAATTTTTATGCGAAATATTCCATTTTATATGTCAAAAATTCCATTTTTATGTGAAAAATTCAATTTTTATGCGAAAAATTCAATTTTTGCGTGAAAAATTCAATTTCTAAGCAAACTCTTGCTCACAACAATTGACTCCAGATGTGCCCAAAAGTGGTCAAAACATCACAAAAAGCTGAAAAATAACATGTTGCGATATTGTAGTTATAACGAGGGAATTCCCCTATTTATTCAGACAAAATGAATAAAAACACTTTGGGGGTCAAAACTGACCTTAGATTTTGATGGGGGAAGGTCAAGGACAGTTTACATGACCGTGTTTACAGCCGCGTAGCAATCAAGGGTCCAATTCATGCAGTTGACACGGACCCACGAGCTTAGGGGGTCCATAGAGGATGAAAATAGCGACTGTATAACTCGTTATAACGAGAGATAACGTTTGTCTTGGTCTGATTGTGATTCCTAGAAGTCTTTTTTCTATTTTTTGATTAAATGATTCGCCATTTTGTCGGTTTTTTAAATATATTATTTTAAATTTCTTTTTTTTTTTTATGTGGCGCACTCGAAGGCCTGGTATTTGTAGAGTTGTATTCACACAGTTTAATTTATTCATAATTGTTTTTGATTCCATTTTTCAAGCAAAAAGAGCAAAAAGAAAAAGGAAACTGCGGGACTTACCAATGGAGTGAGGTAAGTGCTTTATGTTGTCAATTTGTCGTGTTTGGTCGGTCCATGACGTGATTTTTGTAAATATAAACACGAGTCGAGCGGTTTACTGTCCGAGTTTTAGATGTTGATTGAAGTTTCCTTGAAATTTGCATTAGGCCTGAGATCACTAACCCGAGCAATTGCAGCGGAATTGATCATACTTACTACCGGTGAGTCTTTTCCCTCTCCCCATCCTATTATATTAGTTTTATTATTATTGTTTATTATTTATTATTTCTTTCCACAGCACATTTTTGTATACGTAGAACACAAAAATACTCTAGTTTTGTAGTTATTTATTTAGTATTTGTTTTATATTTTGTTTGGTTGCATGTTTTCTTATTCTCTTTGAGTTCTATCATTTCAATAAATATTTTTTGATTTCTGCATGATTTGTTAATTTGGTTAATGATTTTTCTATCACTCACTCACCTCCCATACTCACCAGTAGGTTAAGTCTTAAAATTAAAATATTTCTTAATGTTTTCATATTTTTTTTGCTGTTTAAGAGTGATTATGCGGTAAGTGTTTAGTCCGATGGAGCCGGCAATAAGATTGTTGTGATTCGCGGAATGTTAGAAATCAAGCAGAATGAGTGAACCAAATGTTATTTAAATTAAGAAAAGAGAATGTTTTGTGTTTAAAAATAAATGTTTTACTGGAATTTTTATTTATTTATTTATTTATTTATATTTAGTTCGTTTTCTTTAAATCCATCCGCATCTTCGCTGCCGAATGGTTTAAGTTCGCATATCATGTCGGGTGGAAGTCAAGCAGATTCAGGCAATGTTTCAGCGGATAACACTGTCTCTCTAGATGGGGCATCCAGTTTGCACTCCCAAAGTCGTTTAGGTAATAAATAAAGTTGGGGTGAGATTGTTTTTTTTTTGGGGGGAATTTGAATGGTTTTGTGTGGGAATGAGAGTTTTTGGTTGGTTTTACGTAGTGATATTTACACTTGACTGTTAAGAATTATTTGCAGATATATTGTCGGGTAGTCATGGTGATGGCAGTCCAATGACGTCTGGGAATAGAAGTTCAGCTTCGCCAATTGTTGGTCCCTTACCTCCATCTAGAACGTCATCTGTAGCCAGTAGCAGAAATTCAGGCCTGAATAATAATTTGTAAGCTGAAAGAGAATATTGGTTTTTGAACAAATTAATGAACTTTCGGGTGAATTTTTGAAAATTTTTGAAAAATTTTGAGAAAATCTCGAGGAAATGTCGAAATTGCAGAAATTTAGAGAAATTTTTTCGAGGAAATCTCGAGAAATTGCAGAAATTTAGAGAAATTTTTTTGAGGAAATCTCGAGAAATTTTCAGAAATTTCGAAAAAATTCAGACAAAATTCAGAAATTTAGACAAATATTTCCAAAAATTCAAAACAGCTTTAAAAATTCTAGATAAATCTTAACCAACTTCACTTTTCCTTCCCATCATTAACCAAACAACTAATCCTCCTCTCAATTTCCACAGGACACAATTTCCACAAAGCCTAGAACAACTCCTCGAAAGACAATGGGAACAAGGATCGCAGTTTCTCATGGACCAAGCGCAGCATTTTGACAGTAAACTCAACAACAAACCCAAACAATAACAAAAAAACCAAAAAAACCATTTCTTCCTCAAGTTGCCTCTCTGCTGTCATGCCTTCACCAACTCAGAATGGAAAACCAACGCCTCGAAGAGCGCGTCAACAACCTCATCGCACGCAGAGACCACTTGCTAGCAGTCAACGCCCGGCTGGCCGTCCCGCTCAACAACTCCCCGGCTGCGGCTCCGGCCCTCGCCAACGATGCAAGTCGCGTCCCACGCATCAACAACTACATTCCATCGGATCCCAGTGCGCAAGATCTAATGTTCCCCCACAGAAGTCCAAACCAGGCGCCGCCAGCAGCGCGCGCCTCCATATCGCCCGTCAATGCGGCCGCATTCATTCCAACTTCGACGCCACCGCACAATCCAGGCGTCGTCATACCAAACCTGCATCATCCTGTCAGCAATATGATGCCTAGCATGACAACTAGTTCTAGTCACACTTCGCCCGTTATGCTTTCGTCGCCTAATTTAAGGCACAGTCCGGCACAAGTGTGTGGAATTCTTCTTTTTTTGAGTTTTTTGAGTGCTTTTACCGATTTTGATTTTTTTTTTGGTTTTTTTAATAGTCGTACATGCATTGTCCGAGCCCTGTGGGTCACCAGTCTGTGCCGACGACAATGGCGCGGCCTATGTCAACTCCGGACCATTTGCGAATGCAGCAGCAAGTGGTGATTGATTGGGATTTTTAATTATTTTTTTATTTTTTTAAAAAACAAAAATGTTTTTAATGTTTTTGTTTTGATTTGTAGCATCATCATCATCAGCAAGCAGCGCTTTCTCGTCTTAATTTAGCGCCGTCATATCAACAACCGATATGTTCGCCCTCGATTGCTGCGTTGCAGCCGCCGCCGCCGCCAAAGTCGCGGTTCGCATGCCAGAAAATGCCTCTTTCGAATGTCAGGCCGGATTGGGTAAATTGCGTTAAGAATAATTTTTTTTTTTTTATCAAAAATACACACTTTTGAATCGAAATACGCAATTTAGAGCTTAAAACTACCGTATTTAGCAACAAGAATCGTTTTTTTTTTATCTAAAAGTCCTTTTTTGCACTTTATTTGCATTTTTTATTATAAAAAGTGCAAAAAAATGCGCTTTTTTGATTCCAAATATGCAATTCAGAGCATAAAATTGCAGTATTTAGCAACAAGAATCGTTTTTTACACCAAAAAAGTCCATTTTTGCACTTTACCCGTATTTATTAACGTAAACAGTGCGTGTTTTGTCTTTGTCCTCGCAAAAATTGGCATCGGACATGCTTTTTTGACCCACCATTGAGTGCACCCATCAACAGCTTATACTTCCAGATCTCGCTTATCTCGGAATGTCGGTCCATTTATTGAGTCTCAGAATCTCGGTCTCGGCAAAACAAGATTCCATTTCGAGAAAGTTTTCTAGAACTTTCTAGAATTTTTTCAAATTTTTTTGAATTTTTTCAAATTTTTCGGAATTTTTTTCAAATTCTTCTGAGTTTTTTCAAATTTTTCTGAATTTTTTCAAATTTTTCTGAATTTTTTCAAATTTTTCTGAATTTTTCAAATTTTTCTGAGTTTTTTTTAATTTTTCTGAATTTTTTCAAATTTTTCTGAATTTTTTCAAATTTTCTCAAATTTTCTCTAATTTTTAACATAAAAAACGTCTTTATTCCATGTATGAAGATGGCGCAGCAGCCTTACCCTATGTACCCACTACTGCAGCCGTCGAACTACGCCAGCACCAGTGCAGCATACAACAGCCCCCTAGTTTCGACACCCGTATCTGTAGTTATGAGTGGTGCGAACCAACACTCCCAACCACAGATCCAACAACAGGTGAGACCGAACAAAAATTTATTTCCAAAAATCAATATATTTCATTTTAAAATGCAAATTCCAGGTGATCCAACATCCGGCGATGAAAAAAGGCAACGCCGGGGCCATGGCTGCGGATAAGAGGTGACGCTAAGTCACAGCACATGAAAAAGACAATTTTTTAAAAATATGTTGTTGCCACGACATCGTTTTCAAATCGTTTTTAAAAATGTGCTCAAAGTCGGCGAAGGAATTTTTAACTCTTGAAATGTACAGACGCTCATCTTCGTATCTCGTATTGATAGGCCTAAGCTCGTTTTTATTTGATCATGATTTTTTTTTTATTTTTAGAAAAAAAAAATTCTTTAGACATTGTTTTGTAATTTTTATCAGTTTTGGCACGGCGTTTATTTGGGTCAAACCTCGTTATAAGGAAATATTTTGGGTCTGTCCTGCGTAGTTCATTGTAAGGAGGTTTGAGCTGTGAAATGTGTAAAATGAGAAGACAAATTCGTTTGTAAAACAATTGTCATTGTATTTATCACGATGTAAATATGGAAAGAAAGATTTATAATTTGTTATCGATTGATTGGAAAAATTATTAGAAATTTAAATTAAGTATAAAAAGAGAAATAATTAAAATAATTAAAATTCAAGGCAGTGTTTGTAAATGACAAAATTCCTATATAATCCATCCATCGTTTGTTATTAACATTTTTTAATTGTAAACAATTTGTTACATTTTATAAAAAAAATGTTAATTTTTGTTTAATCGATTTCACTGCCAAATGAACACTTTTTTCTTTTAAATATTAATAATAATTAATAATAAAAATAATTTTTAAATGTTATTTTTATATATTTTTTCCTCTTCATAAACACATCGCTGCCACAATTGTACTTTTATTTACATTCCATTAATAAAAGATTTTGACACCTAGTTTTCAAATATTTATTGTATAATGTGTGTTTCAAAAGGCACGGTAAACCAAGTTGTAAATGATGTACATACAGTTCAATTTAGAGTAGATAAAAATGTAAAATCTTTACCGTATAGGTATTTTGTGGTTTTATTTGAATTTTATAAGGTTCATGACTTGTATTGTCATCGATTACGTGTTAAAAACGATCTAGTATTTAGAGTTGTTTTTTTTCGACTTTTTTTGATAAACAAAATGAGGAATTTTTGCTGGAAAGTTGTACAGTTACGTTTACGTAATTGGATTGCTTTTTGTTTGTGTTTGTGGATGTGTATAAGCGGGAAGATAACGTTTTGTAGTGTATAATGAGTAGTTTGTGTGTATTTTCTGTGAGAGCTAAATATGGTAAAAAGAAAAATTGAAATGTTCTAAGGTTTGTTGATAAGTAGATTTGTTGAGATTGAAATTGTGTATGTTTTTTCTTTTTGTTAGCATCTGAAAATTTGTTACAATAAAACCAAATTTTGAAATTACAAAGCTTTTTATCTTTAAAAAAATAAACAAAATAAAAATTAGTAGATGTATGGAGCCATCTTGTGCCAAAATCTGACGCTAGGCGCTAAGATTTCCTCGTTTTAACCAACGTTTACCGTATCGTGACAAACGAAAATAACATTTTACAATATACCAATACGAAAAAAATCAAAACAAAACGAAAAATCAAAAATAACTCAAATTAATAACTCATTTTTAATGAAATACCGATTCCACCACACTTGTGAATCTTATCAACATTCACAACTATACTGGAATGACTCCACTGGTTGTAGTCGCGCTTCAAAGGGCTAGTTAGTATGTTTTCATTTAAATCAATATTTTTGCTACAGTCTAAAGCAAATAATTGTTCTTTTTCAGTAGGCCAGACTGGGATAAAGCAAATTATATTTACCTTACCCTCCTTTTTTTTTATTGTGCAAAGGTAAGCTTTAGATTTAGAAATAAGAGTAGGGAGATTTGAAAAGGCATTGGGCGCCATTCAAGCCCCCTCTGGGCCCCTTTTGCCAATCCGCTTGGTTTTTAGTCACTTGTAATTGAACGGGTGTTTAAAATAAATTACTCTATCGGATACCTATGACTATGAATGATTTGTTTGCACACGCTCAAATTGCTTGGATACTAATCTTTCCTACCAACGCGATTTTCCCATTGACCAAAATAGAACAAAACAAAATTATAAACAAAATTAGAAATTATGGTCAATGGGGCCTCACTTTGGGGTCCTATTTGAAAAAATCTTGTAAATAAAAATGTTTAATAAAAATTATTTATTTGAAATATTTGATTTGGAATTCGGGGCTCTCGCCTCTACATGGGGCCCTTCAGAAGCGGATTTGTGATCGGGGGCCCTTTCTCGCTGCCCTTTATTCGGGGCCCATTTGGAAAATTATATTTCCTATAAAAATGTTTGCAATTATTTTTAGGAATTCGGGGCCCTCCGCTGCCACGTGGGGCCCATCTCCTGCGAGTGCTATTTGTTTTTGTTTTTGTTTGTGTTTCCGCTTTTCTAATTCAATTTTCCGCTCGCACTTTAATTTTTACGCTCGGCTTTTAGCAAACTAGCTTTTGGCATTCGGCTTTTGTTTTTGCTCTTGTTTATTTACTATTGATCATGTGCAGGAGAGAGAAAGAAGTCGTTGTCCTGCTGTAATGGTTGTTTGTTTGCTATGCAAACTTGAAGCAGCCATGCAAAACGATTCCCGTTTGTTTGCAGCGGCGCTGAATGCGAAATACCCGGATGTTACATCTCGCATGACTTAGGACGTTTAAAATATAAATTTTAGAAATATAACTGAAGAAATTGACTGAATTCGTCGATTTTATTTTTTTAGTTTATTATCGTCGATGAAATTTTGTGGATCTGGTTGGTCAATCGATTCGGCGATACTGAACCGGAAGATAAAAGCGAAGTTTGTTGATTGGTTATCGTGAGAAATCAACAGCTGAATGTTATCCTTCTGTTTTCAATACTCGTTCCCGCAGTATGAAAATAAAAAAATAAAAAACAATCCTGGCCTCTAAAGGATAAAAAAGAATCACTGAAATAAACATTTTGAGAAATTCAAGAAAAATGGTTGAATTTTGTACAGCGCATGCGCACCATTACAACTACGTAACTTCATTGTAATGTAATTAACAGTTAACACGATTGTCTGTTTGACACAATTTTTAACACCAATCATGTTTTTATTTTATTTGTGTAGGCGGGTTTTATCCCGGGTACCACAGGACTATGCAAAAATCCGGTGATAATAAGCGAAAATGAAGAAAAACGAAGAAATCAAAATTAGGCCTAACGAGTGAACATCGCCGCCAACATCCAAAATGAATGACGACTCCGTTTGACTTAAACACATGAAGAAATCACCGTCATAGTAGGAGATTTTCATTATGTATTAACAAATACTTAAATTTTTTACTTGTGTCGTGATTTTAACACTTTTTGGTAGCGTTTTGGGTGGTGTATTTTTGCCGTATAACCTGTAAAAATTCTAGTAAAAACACCGACGAACAGTGAAGAATAGTAGGTGCATTCCAAAACTAAAGTTTCAGTCCTTTCAGTCGTTTTGTATTGTTTTTTTTGGGTGAAGCGGGGCCAAAATCCTGCGTTTTAGCTCATGAGTCGCCAATTCTTGCAGTAATTACAGCTGGACAGGACACTAGGTATATTCAAAGCATATACAAATTAATTATTTTCGGGATAATGCATTTCTATTTGATATAAATGGACTTATCAAACTGGTTGGAGAAAACAATTGAAACGAAACCCTGAAACGAAACCCTGATACGATCTAAGCTTTGCAAACATTTTTGCCATTTAGCCATTTAGTCAAAACGAATCTTACACAACACAGAACCTATAAAACTGAGTTTTGGAATGCACCTAGTGAAATTTTAATATAAACATCTAAAAAATATTGAAAGAAGGTGAAATATCAGTAAAAACACTTAGAAAATAGTGAAAAATAATGAAGTTTTTGTAAAAACACCTAAAAAATAGTGAAACATGGTGAAATTTCAGTAAAAACACCAAAAAAATAGTGAAAGATAGTGAAGTTTTAGTAAAAACACCTTAAAAAATTGCGAAATTTTATTAAAACACATAATTTTTTGCGAAATTTCAGTAAAAACACCTAAAAAGTAGTAAAAACCAAATAATCCCGCCGAAAAACATTTATAATTTCAATTGGTTATTCCCCAGCTGGACAATTTCTATTTGCACTCCATCTAGACAATTCACTCCCAACTGGCACTCCAGAGACACATTTTGCCACCAAGAAGAAGAGACGAGGTGGAGAACGCCCCACACACATGGACAGCTCGGGCTGAAGGATTAGCGAACCCATACTGTTCCTGACCCCTCCCCACCTCTCTCTCTTCACAACTCGAGCAAAAGGAGCAACTGTGCCACTCGGTGCCCTTAAGAGGCTATTGTGCTTATGACGCAAAGCGGACGCCGGGACGCCATTGTCAAAATGTTGATGCAATTTACCACATTTCCAACATTGGTTTGCGTCGTTTTACAACCAAAACAAACGGAACCAGCGCCGGATCCACTACGGGGTTAATGAAAATAAAGATTCAGGGCTCCCGACACAACACGGGGCCCCTCTGAGCGTGGGGCCTCAGTCTGGAGCCCAAAAACCGACGTTTTAGCCCAGTGTTTCTTAACGTGGGGCCCACGCCCCACAAGGGGGCAATTTGATTGTGAAGGGGGGGGGGGGCAATCCCGAATCTCGAAATTGTGATTTTCTCGGGAAATCTCGCTAACTGATCGAAGCGTTGGTTTTGTTCCAATTTTTTTCACATTAAATTGGTTAACTTGATAGAGTGACCCGAGTGACCCAACACACGTAGCCCCCGCTGTCCTCGTTGAATACCCCACTTTTTTTCTTTGTATTTTTATTCAGGGATCCTCCTACGGACGTAATTGACCGTGAAACTATAACGAGGAGACTGATGATGACGATAAATAGCCGCCATTTTGGATTTGCGATTGTGCGGTGCAATAATGCAATAATGCAACGATGCATTTCGGTGATTGGGTTTTTATTGCGGTTTTAATTGAAAGAATTTAATTGTGGAGCAAATTGCAGGTGTGGACGCGAAGCCGCACGCGGGTAGATCGGTCTTGGTGATAAGTGCACCCCCCGGTGGGGTTGGTGGGCTTGGAGACAGGATTCGGTGGGCCAGGCATAATTGGAAGCGCCGCAATGGCTTTTGAATTGACGGATATGATATGCTCGGACCCCAAAACCTCCCCTTACCTCACAACACAGCCCTCGTGGCTGTCCTTTCACTCGCTGTCGCCCTACTTGGCTAATGTGGGGAATTGGGGAAGAAACTGGTCAAACTTGATTTGCAAAGATGCAGCGAGGAAAATGCTGGGTAGAAATGTTTGATGCGTTTAATCGTGTTTTTCGTATGATGAAATGTGGTTGTTTGGGAGTTGGAATTTTTTGGAGGAAAAATTGAATTCTTGGGCCGAAAAATGCAATTTCTAGGCAGAAAAATGAGGAAAATGCAATTTTTAAGCAGAAAAATGAAAAAAACCGCAATTTTAGGGCAGAAAAATGCAATTTTTAGGTAGAAAAATGCAACTTTAGAGCAGAAAAATGAGAAAAATGCAATTTTTGGGTAGAAAAATGCAATCTTAGGGCAGAAAAATGAGGAAAATGCAATTTTTAGGTAGAAAAATGCTATTTTAGGGCAGAAAAATGAGAAAAATGCAATTTTAGGGCAGAAAAATGAGTGAAATGCAATTTTTAGGAAGAAAAATGCATTATTTATGCGGAAAAATGCAATTTTTAGGCAGAAAAATACAATTTCTTGTCCCAGAAACAACAAATGCAGAAAAATTCATTTTTGTGATAACAAAAAATAAAACAACAAAATTTTCTGTCCAAATTGCCGCTCTGCTCACGCCGTTGCTCCACCCAACATCCACTCATCAACATACAGAGAAATGTAAAACCCAGTAATGTTCCATCCAATGAACGACTTGTGTTTCGGGAGCAAATATGAATTGGATAAATGAAAGCAGTGGAAGTTAACAAGTCGGGCGGAGACGGAAACCGACCCCCATCTGGTGATTAAGCACGGCGGCGAGTGATGGTTGGGGTGGGAGATGGGGGTCGAGAAGGAGTGTGCATTCTATTTATATTTAAATTCGTGTGAGCCTATTGAGCAGTTCACACTGAAATTCTTTTGTCATTGCAGCAGATTGTCCGCCCAACTCGACTAGTGTCAACAAGCAAAACTATAAATTCACTAACGAATGAGTTTGACGTTTAACAAGCAAATAAATTAATAAAATCAATAAAAATAAATAAAATAAAATTTGTCATTAGGGAAATCGAAAAAAATATTTTTCTTTTGTCCAGATTTTTTTACTTAAGAGGTTCCTCTGGGAAAATTGCGCTTGGGCGTCATCTGGTGATCAATGCGGGGCTTGTTTCTGATAATCACGTGATCAATTCATGATACGATCCGTTTGATAAATGTATAAAAATTAAAAAAATTAGAAACTAAATTTTTTTTTACAGAAAAAAATTGTAAATTTATTCTGTACAGAAAATCTGTATATATACACTTTAAAAAAAATTGTAAATAGTACACTTTTGTTACATTTTCTGAAATATTTCCAAGAGAAATTGACTAGAGTTGAAAAAAACAAAAAATAAATAATTTTTTGAGCAGTAAAATTAAATAAATCACAATAAATAAAAAATAAATAATAATCTAAAAATAAATAACTAATACATTATATAAATATACATTTCTCGTCCCATTTCTTAACAAAACTCCCCCTGAGTTTGCTTTCCCGCAGCGCATCACGGCCGCCGCCTGTCAACACCGTTCACGCATCGATGGCGCAGCCGTTGACCGTACCTTGTCGGGGATCTTCGGGAGTCCACACCTTAGCGACCATCGTATTACTCGGCGGCGACGCCTGTTTTTCATTTTTCCACGACAACGAGTGACCCGCGAGTGGTGTAAGACCATTCGTGCCTTGAAAAAAAGGCAGAAATTCACAAAAATTGCGATTAAATCGATAAAAATAACGTTAATAATTACCGGGAGGATCTTTTAGCACCGACGACGGATCTAGAAATCGAGAAAACAAACGTTAAATCGACGGCAATTGTTTTAATTTGATTAATCGGGCGGATTTGTAAATGAGATGGTAATACAAAGAGCGGGAAATTGTTTTCCCCTAATTCGTATTGGCACAGCTTTAATTATTTGCCCAGTCAAGTGGAAATACATAACGGTTGTAGTCGGTGTATGGTTGAATGTTATTGCACCTGGCTCAGGTGTTGGACTCGTCTCGTTTGTTGGACACGATACGGGTCAGTTGTGCGCGGCACCAAACTACGCATGGCGTGCGTGTAATGATATGGTTGAGGGAAAAATCTGGTGCATTAATTATTTACTGTTTAATCGGAAAAGATGAACGAGCACGGAAGCAAAATTGTAAAAATACAACTAAAGTCGAATTCAAGAATTGTCATTTTTGGTCATTTTTGGTCATTTTTGGTCATTTTTGGTCATTTTTTTTTGTCATAAAGCAAGACAATTTTGGGGTTATGCTTAAATTTTCCTTGTTAATGTGTTTATTGTTGTTTATTTACTTTATTTTAGCATTATTAAGCCTAATGTCAGAATCAATACTGTTAAATAAATCGTTTGCGCACAATGGGATGCGCAGTTTGAATTTAGCATCAAGATAGTGGGTGTGGGAACCCAGCAAGATGTGGATATTGTGCGCACTGTAGCATTGAGTATAGATTCGCTGCAATCTGATGTGAATTCAGAGTGAAAATCTCATTTTCTATTGCGGTACTTTGTTTACAACATCGTAAAGCCGCAAAACTAGCTGCAACCAGAGATCAGATGGGGCCTGGGCCAGTTACAAAGATATCTTTTTTTACTATCTTATTTACATTTGCAGCTAATTATTCACTTCCAGTTTTTTGTTTCTGACTCGAGAGCCCCTGGACATGAGGAGCCCCCTCAGACTGGTCCCCTGACTGTTAAAACTGACCCTATAACTAAAATGAACTGGCAAAACAGCCGGCCAATGACACTTTAAGCAGCATGCCGCTATAAGACCAACTTTTGGAAATATCAAGTAAAGAAGTACCGTAAAAACGGTAAAAAAAAAACGGTACCGGTATAACCGGGGTCCAAGCGGGATTTACCGGCAGTCTGGTCAAACTCGCGAAATAGCGGCAAGTGGATTCTACGGGTGAATACTGGACTTTACTGGAAAATCCCCCCAAAATAATGACAAAAACCAGAAAAATTATATGCTCTATGACCCCGGCACTTAATTGGACCCCGGTTACTAACCCAGGTATTTAATTTTTGTACATTTCATCTTCTGGGTATTTTGACCGGTCAATGTGATGACTTTTTTCGCACCCGAGCTTCACCACTCTAGATCATCTTTTTCTCATTAAAAGGCAGTGGAGGGTTGGTAAAAATGAGGTCCGAGCAGCAGCAGCTGGACGCAGGTATAGAAAAAGCACACACAGTTAGGCTTAAAGTGTGAAGGTTGCCATTTGAGCATTCGCTATTATCAGGGGTTGTAATTGGACACGGATAGAAGGGGGACAATCGAGAGAAAGAGGACAAAAAGCTCGCAAAGGGAGAATAAAGCGAGAGAGAAATTATCGTAACTTACCTCTGTGACATTGTATGATGATCTTCTTGGGTTGTTCTTGGTGCGGGGGTTGGAGCGTTTGTGCTGTTTTGTCCGTGTTGGCGAGCTGTGTGAGGAAGCCGATGTATCCGATGGCTAGTCGGAGCGTGTCGACTTTGCTTAGGCGTTTCTCGTAAGGAAGTGTGGGTATATGTGCGCGGAGTCCTTCGAAGGCGTCGTTGATCGATTGCATTCTTTTGCGCTCACGGAGGTTTGCTGCTTGGCGTTGGTGCACCTTGGGTTTTGAATGGGGAGAGAGAGAACTGTACGTATGGTGGTTTGGTGGAGGATGTTTGGGGGGGAGTTTGGGGGTGGGAATTTTGTTGGTTTTGAGAAATGATGGATTTTTGAATTTTGGTGGTTTTTGGGGTAATTTTGGATTTTGAAGCTATTAATTGGAAATTTTGAATTCTGAAGGTATCAATTGGAAATTTTGAATTTTGAAGGTATCAATTGAAAATTTTGAATTTTGAAGGTACCAATTGAAAATTTTGAATTTTGACGCTATCGATTGAAAAATTTGAATTTTGAAGGTATCAATTAAAAATTTTGAATTTTGAAGCTATCAATTGAGCATTTTGAATTTTGAATTTTGAAACTTGGAATTGAAAGTTTGGAATTTTGAATTTTAAAACTTGGAATTGAATTTTTTTTTTTAAATTTGAAGTTTGGAGCTTGAAATTGAAAATTTTGAATTTGCAAGCGCTATTTTTGATTTTGGAAACTGTAAATTGGAAATTTTGAAATTTGAAGCTATAAATTAGTAATTTTGAATTTTGAAGCTATAAATTGGTAATTTTGAGTTTTGAAGCTATAAATTGGTAAATTTTGAATTTTGAAACTTGGAATTGAAATTTTGAGTTTTGCAGATTGGAATTGAAAATTTTGAATTTTGAAGCTCTAAATTTTAAAAATATGAATTTTGAACTTCTAAATCCAAATTTTTGATGCAAAATAAATCCAAAACCCCCAATTACAACACTCAACAAATTCAAAATCTTTGAATCCACCTCATCTTAACACTAAAAAATCCAATTCAAATCCCCAAAATTGTTGCAAACACTGCCAAAATACCCAACCACACTTAACATAACCCCCACAACCCTTTCTTCAAAAATTCCAAATCCCAACCAAAACAAAAACAAAAACACAAATCTCAAATCCCAAATTCACTATTTCTTTCCACCTAGAACACACTCCACACCAAAATACACATTCTACCAGTGGCGAATTACCCATTAGGCCAAATAGGCACCGGCCTATGACCCCACGCCTTTTAGGGGCCCCTCGACAAGGCATCAAAATAATATTGAATTTGATTTCAAAAGAGAACTTTGCCGGTTCCAATAAAACAGTGCCAGCATCGCAATCGCACAATGTTTGTTTTGTTTAATAAAATTGGTTTATCAAGATTTTGTTGTTCAAAACGTATTAGGATATAATTTGCAACGTGCAAAGGGGCCCCCGAGGGACCTCTACATGGGTTGATCCGGCACTGCATTCTACATTTCTAAATAACGAGGTATTCAAACGCGTGTATTACCGGTACCTGCTGTTGCGCACATCGCTTCTTCTTCCGCCTCTGCCGCAGCACGTTCTCCTGGTCCGCGTGACGCGACGAGTACGGCGACGAGCAACAACTCGACTCGTACGACGACGGCTCCAACTCGAGTTGCGTCTCGAGGAACTGTCTGTTAATGGCATCCAAGTCGATGTTCTCCATGTTGGAGTTCGGTATCTGCACTTGAGTGCGGCACATGCTGCTCCTCAAATTCCCACTTCCCCTCGCGGACCCCGGCGTTGTGCACGGCCGTCGACCAATGGAACGCGGGGGCGGTGCCACGTGCCGCGCACACGTCCGCCAATAAACGACACGTGCCAACTTATCGCTTTTGTTCCCCGCCGAGCTGGCCCATCATCCTTAAATCAAACAAGGAGGCAGGGACGGGCATTCCGTCATATCCGTTTATATACACCTGCGAAAGTTCACTTGTTTCCATTGATTTTTCTTGGCAGGTTGTGCTGGTTATTTTTAAATTGGTGTGTGTGTTGGTTTGTGGTGTTTTGTGGGGATTTGGTCGGATTTCGATTGGTTTTGGGTCGTGGATTCGTGGATTTGGGTTTTTGATTTTTTTTAGAGGTAAAGGGATATTTAAATGGAATTAATCGATATTTTAGACCGAAGTTTTATTGTTTTTGAAGAAATTTGTGGAAATGGCATTCAATTTTGGCTGATTTATAGACCCAATTTGTTTTATGGACGTTTCAATTTGAATTTTAAATTTTTTGAGAAGAAGAAAGGTATTTTAGATCTAATAAATTGATATTTTAGACCAAAATTTGATCGTTTTTAATGAAATTCGTGGAAAAAACGATGTTTTAGATCAAATTTGATCGTTTGTAATGAAATTTTGGGGATAAAACGATATTTTAGACCAAAATTTAATCGTTTTTAATGAAATTCGGGAAAAAAACGATATTTTAGACCAAATTTGATCGTTTTTAATAAATTTCGGGGAAAATAACGATATTTTAGACCAAATTTGATCGTTTTTAATAAAATTCGGGAATAAAACGATATTTTAGACCAAATTTGATTGTTTTTAATGAAATTCGGGTAAAAACGATATTTTAGACCTAATAAATCAATATTTTAGATCAAAATTTTTATTGATTTTGAGGAAATTTGCAGAAATAACATCAAATTTTGTCCAATTTATAGACCCAATTGGATTATCTGGATACTTCAATTTGAATTTCAACTTTATTGAGAAGACATTTTACACGTAATAAATCGATATTCTAGACAAAATTTGATCGTTTTTAAAGAATTTCGCTAAAATAAATAAACGGCGTTCAATTCTCTCCAGTTCTAAATTATTTCAAATAAATTATTTTTTAAATTTCTTTTCCAAATTTTTTTTTTTAAATTCCTTTTTTATCTTAATGAAGTACAAGATAGTGTTTGAAAGATGCAACACGCAACATAACACAAGAA
>JAQIXU010001453.1:0-17373 GCA_034701245.1 Strigamia transsilvanica | reverse complement strand
CCAAAATTTTTCTCAATTTTTTTCCAAATTTTTCCAAAATTTTTCTCAATTTTTTTCCAAATTTTTCCAAAATTTTTAATTTTTTCTACATTTTTTGTCCGTTTCAGTTATTGATGAATGCAGCGCTATTTACGGCGAAATGAACACAATGTACGATCTAGCATTTGCGTTTCTGCGATGCGGACGGAGTCGCGAAGCCAAGAAAATCTTCGACGTAAAAATTAAAAAATTATAAATAATTTAAAAAAATTCTTTTTCTTTCTAACTTTTTTTCCAAATACCTTTTTTACAGACCAGCGGGGTCCGCGCCAGACACACCAGTCTAGACCACGAGTGCCAGCGTCTAATCGAGAGAGACGACGTAGAGACGCTCGAGGAACTCATCAAAGTCACTCGCGACTTATTCGACATCAACCGCGACCGGATGTACTACCACCTACTCATGGCTTATGGTGATTTTATTCTATTTTATGTTAATTTCAACCGAATTAATGAATCAATAAATTTTTTCTAGACAAAAGAAACGACTACGAGAACGCGCTCGACGTTTGGACGCTGATGCAGGACGAGGACCTCCGACCGAGCGAACGCACCTTAATTTTCCTCGCCGACATACTAAAGCGCAACGACCAACCGGTGCCGTTCGCCGTCCCAGAAATCGCGCCGGAATCGGCGACGCGTACAAAATCCGGCATCCAAGCCGCCATCGCCAACAACGACCTCGGAACGGCCATGAAGATCCACCAAACGAACAAATTGAATAATCAAGCGACGACGGACCTCGAAGCGAGGGTCCTCATCGAAGCTTTGGTCGCGAAAGAGCGTTTTAAAGGTGAGAAATTACAAAATTGATCGATTTATTGATTGATTTTATTTGTTGGTAGACGCCGTGGACATCGTTTTGGGAGCCGACTGCGAGTTGGATTCGCTGACCGGCCCGTTGCGGTTCCTTTTAGTCAAGTTGGCGAGCGTCGGCGACACGGAGAACGTGAAGAAACTCGAGGAGAAGCTGTCGCCGGGCGTCAAGAAACGCGTGCAGTTCAATAACACGATGATCCACTCGTTTATTAGCAAGGACGAACCGGAAGTCGTGTTGGACATGATCCGGGAAGATTTAGGCGGCGATCGAAGCAATCCGCCGGCCGGAATTCTCTTGCCGTTCTTAAACAAATATCCGCATTTGGTCGACAAAGTGGAGGAATTGGCGGTTGGGTACGCGAAACACGATCTTTTCGGGGCGTTGAATTTCGTGTGGGTGCATTGTTTCGCGAGTGAGAAGTACGAGAAGGCCGAGGCGATATTCAAGGCGACGCCGCGGTTCCAGGAGTCGTTGTCTTTCCGGCCTATCGTCGATCATGCGAAGTTGGTTCGCAATGTGAGTCGGAAAAATTATTTTTGTGGAGGAAAAATAATTTTTTTTTTTGGGTTGGATTTAGGTGGACATGTTGAAACGACTCGTGGACGTTGTTAAGAGTACTTCGCTGCCCTCGCAAGCCACGGCGAGGGTCATCGCCTGCTTAATCGACGTTCAATGTAAGAGAAGAATTACCGGCAATATTTCCTAGCGCCAGGGATAATTGCCGGTGAAAAGATCCCTGGCGCCAGGGATTATTGCCGGTGATATCCAATCAGACTTCAGATGCTGATTGTTTCGGGCTTCGGGATTGGTCGGCTGAATTTTTAATTTTTAATTTTTATTTATTCATCTAGGTGCTTTGAACGAGTTGGACGGCGCCGAAGCGACGTACAAGGAGGCGAAAACGAGCGGCGTGGACGGGCTCGTGCACCACAAAACCGTGGACAAACTCCGCAAATTACTCGCGAGTGCGGGCAAAGACACGTCGTTTCTGCCCGGCCAAACGAGCAGCAGCAGCGGCGAGAGCTCCGACTCCGATCGAGAGCTCGAGAAGAAACAAGTTTAATGTCGAAATTTTTTTAAAATAATTTAGATTAACGTGTTTATGTACGTAAAGAGAGAGAAAATAAAATCAATTCCTTTTCTAAGTTGACGAATAAATATTTATTTTCACATTTTTCACACATTTCACGCGTCACTCGTTTAATTTTCACATTATTCTTTGTTTTTCGTTTGAAATTGTTCTCTTTTTTTGGCATTCGGTTTGCAAATTTGTAGGGAGACACGGCCCTCCGACGTCATCTATGCGGGAAATTAGTTCATCTGTTCGGGCGCCTCGGATCTCCGATTCCAGCGCTTCTCGCTTAGTTTCTCCATGCGCTTCAGACTCCGTTCGCGCACGCGCCGCTGAATTTCTGGCCGAAGACTCGGTGCCGGCCGAGTTGGTCGGCACATGCGCCTCTGCAGTTGGGTACTGGTACTCGTAGCTGGTTTTCTCACGCGTCTCTGTACAGAGTCCCTCTGATCTGGTCTCTTTACGCGTCTCTGTACGGAGGGTCTGTGAAAGTGCTTCTTTACGTGCTGCTTTACGCGCTTCTTTACGCGCTTCTGAATGGATCTGATCGAGGGGCTCTCATCCGAATCTGTGTCATGACTGTTGACAGGCCCCTGATTTCTTCGGTTTCCGGGTCCCTGATTTCTTTTGTTTCCGGCCCCCCGACTTTTTCCGTTTTTGGGCCCCTTATTTCTTCGGTCTTCGGGCCCCTGATTTCTTCCTTTGCCGGGCCCCTGAATTCTTCCTTTGCCGGGCCCCTGATTTTTTCCGTTGCCAGGCCCCTGATTTCTTCCGTTGCCAGGCCCCTGATTTCTTCCGATGCCGGGCCCCCGATTTTTTCCGTTGCCGGGCCCCTGACACTTGTATTCGGGCCTTTGCTCAGGCCTGTAGCTTGGCCCCTGATCACGCCTGTAATCGGGTTCCTGATCACGCTTGTAATCGGGCCCCTGATCACGCTTGTAATCGGGCCCCTGATCACGCTTGTAGTCGGGCCCCTGATCACGCTTGTAGTCGGGCCCCTGATCACGCTTGTAGTCGGGCCACTGATCACGCTTGTAGTCGGGCCCCTGATCACGCTTGTAGTCGGGCCCCTGATCATGCTTGCAGCCGGGCCTTTTTACTGTTTTTTTCCGAGGCGTCTCAACTGCTTTTTTCCCGGGCTTCCGTACTGGTCCGTGAGCGGGCCTCTGCACTGGTTTTTTCCCACGCTTCTCCACTGATCTGTTGACTGATTTGCGCCTGGCCCTATGATGTGACCAGTGGCCACACGTCTCTGACGAGCTGAGAAAACTGAGGTCCGATTTTTGGGATAAACTCTCAAACGATCCCCGGAAAACCCTCTCAATTTTGCGCCGCGTACTGGATTTCCGGAATAATTTCTCCAGTGATTTCTTCTTGCGCCTCGTACATGTTTCTGTGGCGCAACTCGAATCTGATTTTAAGACTGATTTCTCGCCCGGTTTGCCAGGGCGCTTCTTATATTGTCGTCGGACCAGCTTAGGATCTGATTTCTGCTTCTTACGTTGTCGTCGGACCGGCTTAGGATCTGGTTTCTGCTTCTTGATTGGTCTTGGATGTTTTAATTTCCGGTCTGAATCATTACGTCTTAAAGTCCAGATATCTCTGTAGTTCGTAACTGATCTTCTCACGACGGGCTTCCGAGCTGATTTGGGGTCTACACGCCTCCGAATTAGACCCCAAACTGGCTCCCGACTACTGGCCCCTGAACTGGTCCCTGGACTGGCCACGATTCCGAAACTGGTTCCTCCGGACTGGTATATGATATGATCCTCGACCTCGCCACTACCTCGAAACTGGCCCACTTTTTGGTCTTGTACTGGTCCGCCTTCTGGTGCGGTACGGGTCTGCTACTGGATTCTGTGTACTGGTTTCGGTATACTGGCATTTGCAATTTTCATGGCCACGGACCCGTTCCCAAACTGGTCGGTCTGAGGACCACTCCCTACAAACTGGTCCCGGAATTGGTCCTATTTATGTGTGTAAAACGTTGTTAGGCAACGTCACAAGCAAGTTGTTTCTAGCCACAGAGTGGAACTTTGTGTTGCGGTTTTAGTGTGGAATAAACGAAGTCATTTTTCGAGTAAAAAGTTAAAATTTTATTCATTTATTATTATTTTTTTTTTAAATAATTTTATCTATGAGGAAACACTTGTCGGACATTTAAATTTAATCGGGATTGCGCGATGCAGTTCTTTACGTGGATCCATTCGGGCCTTTCCTGCTCGCAGTTCGCGATTTCGAGCCACGGTGTCGCTTCGCTCGATAAAACCCGAGGAACTGCATGGTACGACAAACGTGATTGGCCGCTCATAACCACCACGTCACCGCTGTTCAACAAAATGGCCGACGGTTCTTCGCTCGTCGTTTCGCCGCCCAAAAGAAATATCGCGGGCGAACCAAAACTAAAAAGAAATCAAACGAAATAAATAAATACATAAAATCAGAATAAGAAAAAATGTTTCTTTAAACCTAATAGAAAACAAAGGCGCGTCTAAATCGAATTCGGAGCGGTCCACGTGACCAGCTAAAGTCGAATCCAAATGATAAAAATTCACAATGGCCGCCTCGGCGAAATAAGCCGGAAATTGCAATATTTTCGCGAAAAAACGAGTTAGAGATGAAAGATCGGTCGGAAACGGCGTGTGATGATCGAGAGAATAAATCTGCAGTTAAAACGCACAAAATTATTCGATTTTTGTCGATTTTTGTTAATTTTTTTCAATTTTTCAATACTTTTGTGTCCCAATTGTGGTGATAACCTAATGTCGTCCATCGAAGGTGTTTCCACGTGTGTACGGCATTTCTGGGACATTCAAATCGATTTTTAAATCGAATTAATTGTTTATTTGTTTTCGTACTTTGACCAAATGTGTTTTTTTCCATTTTTATTAGGCGCGTCCAAGTTGGTGACGTTTGGAGCATTTGGGTAGTCTAAATAGCATCTTTGGATCCAATATTGCTGACCAGCAGCCGTGAATGGATTGACAATAAATATTAAACCTAAAAAAAGGAGGAAATTCATTTAATTTTGATGAAATTTTGATGAAATTCGCAATTTTTTCGATTTTTTTTGCCTTCGTGTTTGTTTGATTTGTAAATTTTCCATTCCGAGGGATGAATTAAGCCGATTTTGTCGGTTTCTGTGCTTTCAATTTCGCGGCAGTCGAAATTCAGTGGGAAAATTCGGAAGTCGTGTTTCTGTAAATGAATTTTTGAAAAATAAAAATAAAAATAAAAATTGATAATTTGATTTTTTTTTACTTCCGGGTCGTGATCCGTTAAATTAACTACTCGGGATAAATCGGGCGAGTCGACTTTACTCTTGTAGTATTTGAAAACCTTCTTGAAATTGTTGATTTCACTAGAAGTCATTTAATTTGTTTTGTTTAGCACCAACGAGCAAATTGAAGCAGACGGCCATTTGTATTTTGAAGCGATGCATTAAGTGCCGCAATACTTCTGAAATCAATCTTATGACGTCAACATAAATGCCAAAACATCAAATAAAAGGATAAAATCGTTCGTTTTGTGTTTGATTTAAAGATGGTGGATCACTCGGACCACTGTTTGATGCACAGGGTATGAAATTCTTTTATTTTTCAACGTTAAATCGCAATTTTAATCGCAAAGTTTTATTTTCAAGATCGCCGAAGCGAAAACCACAATAGATGAGAGCCAGAGGATTGTTAATATTCTAGAAACAAAGCTGCAACGAAGTCAAGTACCTGAGAGTGAAAGGTGACGTCAATTTTCCATTTGTTTACACGAAAATTTTGAATTTTTTAATATTTACAGAAACGATATCATTAAGGAATTGGCTGAAATCAAAAAGGAGTTATCTAAAAAAGGTTTGAAAAATTGTTTATCGAATTTTAATTTTTTTTTCCTTAATTTTTTTAAATTTTGTTACAGAAAAAAATCTCGAATCGTTTCGCAATTGGAGTCGGAAATCACACCTAGTCGTTTTCCTCGTATTTTTTGTTCTTTTCATTGCATATTTAATTTATAAAAAACTAGAAAACAATTTGTAAACCCACATACGGCGCTCTAGCTAAAAAAAAAAAATTTATATTTTTATAAAAATTTAATAAAAACCATTTTAAAAAACGAAAAAAATCATTAAAATCAGCATTTTTAATGAGAAATCCCAACAATTCCAACCAAATTTATGCAAATTTAATCAAATACGAGAAAACCACAACCAAAAAACACTCTTGAAACCGGAAATCGAAACCAAAATGAGTAAAAACTGTTAAAATCAGTTGAAATAATCAAATTAATGTTTCGAAAACAAAAATGGCCGAATTAATATTTTATTTTAAAATTAATTTCCGCAAAACAATTCCACAAACAAAAAAATTCAAGCAAAGTGAAAATCCAGCGAAACACGTGCTCGAAAGTGTCATGTGATGCGCCACCCGGCCTTAAACAGCGCAATTTCCCTGAACAAAACTAGAAAATATGGAATTTCGTTAAACACAGCTAGTTAACGCACAAACCCACGCACCAAAGTGCCAAACCAGCAGCCCAAAATGGAGCGGAAAAGCGCCAGAAATTACACACATTTGGCCGAAAACAAGAAAAAGGAACCGCTGAAACGAGCCGCAAAGGACGACGACGAAGCAAACTTAGTAAAAAAAATGGTAAACACGATTAAATCCAACCGACTAAACACAAATTTCGCGATTTAAATGAATTTTTATTAGAGAAAACCGCTCGCAGATCGAAGTAAACAGAAGCCGCCATTGCAGCAAGCACTCGCTAACCCTAACGTGAGAGTGTTGCGGAATAAAGTTATATTGATTAAAAATCCTCCAAGTGATTAAAAAAAATATAATATTAATGTTTAATTTAATTTAATTTAATTTAATTTCGTTTCAGTTGTGAAAACGAGACGAAATAAAGCCGAAAACGTGCAAAAAGTGCACCGCCGATTTCGACCTATCACGGTTGCGGATTTGATCGGGGAAGAAGCAATTCTTAGTCAATTTAGTTGTTTTAGAGGTCGAAAAGTGATTTTTTTTTTGTGATTTATTGATTAATTTGTGTTTTTTTGATTTTTAGGTGATAGTTATTCGAGCAGATTATGCGTCAAAGTGAAATTACCGGAGAAAATGAAGTTGCTGTCGCAGAGATTCAATTTTTCGAGCCATCTTGATGGTCAGGATTTAAGCGAGGATATCATGGAATATTTGTTTAATTTGGAAGTGCGCCGGCAAATGTCGCACGATTATTTTTTAATGGAGATATCATGTATTTCCAGCCATACTAGGGCGGTTCTTATCGCCTGGCTGGTCGAAATTCAAGTATTTTGGGAGGAGGTTTGCGTTTGGGTTGTTTGGTTTTATTTTGTTTTTGATGTTTTTAGGATTGTCTGGGTCTCGCGCAAGAAACGCTTTACCTCACTGTGATGGTTATGGATCGGATTTTGTGCATGAATGAGTTGTCGCTGAATGTTTTGCAGTTGTTGGGGATTGCGGCTTTGTTTCTGATCACTAAATTAGAGGAAAGGTTTCCACCGGAGGTAAGGATGGAATGTAGTGCAGAAATTGAAAGAAAGAGCGGAAATGAAGAGTTTTCATGCAAAAATGAAGAGTTTTTATGCAAAAATGAAGATTTCATGCATAAATGAAGAGTTTTCATGCATAAATGAAGAGTTTTCATGCATAAATGAAGAGTTTTCATGCATAAATGAAGAGTTTTCATGCATGAATGAAGAGTTTTCATGCAAAAATGAACAGTTTTCAGACAAAAATGAACAGTTTTCATACAGAAATGAACAGTTTTCATACAAAAATGAACAGAAAAGGCGTTTTAAATGCATAAATGAACAGAAAAAGCTCTCTAAATGTGTACATGAATATTTTTCATGCAAAAATGGACATTTTTCATGCAAAATAAACAGAAAAAGCTCATTAAATGTGTAAATGAACATTTTTCATGCATAAATGAACAGAAAAAGCTCTTTAAATGCATAAATGGACACTTTTCATGCCAAAATGAACACTTTTCATGCAAAAATGAACATATTTCACGTCAAAATGAACATTTTTCATGCAAAAATGAGCATTTTTCATGCAAAAATGAACATTTTTCATGAAAAAACGAAATTGTATGATGCAGAAATTGCAAGAATATTGTTTTTCGAGAAATAAATTGATTAAATTTTTTATTCATAAATTTTCAGGTTAAAAAACTGGTTTCTCTCACGGATGACTACTACACGTGCACGCATTTAATCCTAATGGAGAGATACATTTTGAGGAAACTGAAATTCAATTTGATAATGGCCGAACCAATGTGTTTTTTGAATAGGTTTATTCAAAACGTCAAAAACGGTACCACGGTACGTACCAAAAAAAAAAAAAATTGCAAACACATGAAATTAACTCTTCATTTCTTAAATTCCAGGTCAAGTATCTGAGCATGTATTTCCTGGACACGTTTTTGCTGAGCAAAGAATCGGCCGTGTTGTTACCGTCGCGTTTATCCGGCGCCGCCTTCTGGTTGGCGTGCTCCGTCGTGTTCGGACCGCGGGCCGACGTGTGGGAAAGCGTCCTCGCCTACTACTTCACAAACAGCCACGACCTCAACGTGATTATGCTGAAAATGCTCTCGTTTTTACTTAAAGTCGAAAACTCCACATATAAGGTAAACATCACTAAAATTTCCACAAAAGTGACAAAAATGACAAAAGTGACAAAAATGACTAAAGTGACAAAAATGACAAAAATGAAAAGTGACGAAAATGACAAACATCAGGTAAACATCACTTTTAATTTCCACAAAAGTGACAAAAATGACAAAAATCAGGTAAACATCACTTTTAATTTCCACAAAAGTGACAAAAATAAGGTAAACATCACTTAATTTCCACAAAAATCCCAAAAGTGACAAAAATGACAAAAATAAGGTAAACATCACTTTTAATTTCCACAAAAATTCCAAAAGTGACAAAAATGACAAAAATCAGGTAAACATCACTTTTCATTTCCACAAAAGTCACATAAATCAGGTGAACATCACTTTTAATTTCCACAAAAGTCACATAAATCAGGTAAACATCACTTTTAATTTCCACAAAAATTCCAAAAGTGACAAAAATGACAAAAATGACATTGTTTTTTCTATTTCCAGGCTGTCAAAGAAAAGTACAGCTCCAAGTCGAAATTCGAAGGTGTCAGCGTGATGCCCGCAATGGCGACCGGCGCGCTGCAAGCACTTTTCAAAACCATATCGAAACAAACGACTCCAAATCCCCCGCAGTAAACAATAAACAAAATTACTTTAAATCATGAACAATAACAACAATTTCTTCCATTTTCTTTGTACAAAACTAACACAACTTGTCAAGTAAACAAAAAAAAAAAAATCCATCTTATTCACCAAGAGTCGCTCTGTCCTTAGAAAAACCAAAAAAACCAACGCCATCTTTCTTTCCTTTATCGTTTATTTTATTTCATTACATCGTTGCTGTATTTACAAATCAAAAAACGCGAGAAAAGCTCAAAAACACAAACAAAAAATAAGAAAAAAAAATAAACTCTTTTCAATTTTGTTTCGCCCTCTTATTTCTCCGGATCCTCCAAATCACTCTTCTGCGTTTCCTCATCCCCAGAACTTCGGCAATCTTCGATTTTCTCCACAACCGCGTCCAAATTCGGTTCGAGCATCTCGACCGGCACGCTCGACCAATCCTCGCGGTCACTTCCCTCCGTCTTCTCTTCCGCGCGCTCCAAATCCGGTTCTATAAACCACTTCTCCACAACATCCGCCATTTTGTCGCCATCTTCGCGCTTTGCGGTGAAGTCCAAGTTGGGCTGCGACAAGGTCAAGTGCTCGGGCAGCGCGTGATGTCCGAGCTGTTCGCTGGCCGTCGAGTGGGTGAGAATCGCTTTGATTTTAGGCGCGATGTCGCGACCGGAAGTGGAGTTGGTCGCGACAGGAAGTTGTTGTTGTTCGGTGGGCAGCGATTCGGGTGTCGGGCTGCGGTTAGAGCGGTAATTGTCTAAAGAGTAATGCATTCTGATTCGTAAGGAGGACGAGGCAGCTTGGCGCGCTAACTGTTTTCTTTGCTGTTTACTTTGGTCTGGTCTGTAAATGATTTTTTTGCTAAGGATCTCGTAGCTGGTCCGGCGGCACGACGGCGACGTTTCGTCCACTTCGTATCTGAGTTTCTTCGCGAAGAAATTGCGCCCGACCACGTTGTGCTTGAACACGGTCAGCATCACTTTCTTCATCCGGTTCCTGGTGTGACACAATTCAACCGATTAGTTGCACGGCCCGGTTTTACCAGATGGGGCCCGTTAACACTGGAGGACCCCGCACCCGCGCACTAAACGCGCATTTAGTCATTAACATCAAAGGTGTTCGTGAAAAGGTCAGGTTACGTTTCTCGTGGGTACAAATTTTGGGCCCCTGTGCAAAAATATTATTGGGGCCCCTCTTCGATTTTTAGGGGCCCAAAAATTCCAATAAAATATAAAATTAAGTAAAATAAATTTTTTTTTTCTTTATATTTTTTAAGATTTGGGTCGCAAAAAAGGCTGTGCAAAGGGCCCCACACTGTAAATACGCCTTTGGGGTCCCAAAAAAGGCTGCGAAAAGGGCCCCAAGACCATAAATACGCCTTTGTGGCCCCAAAATTACCACACAAAAATTTCCCAAAAATAATTTTTTTTTTTTTTTTGGAAGTTGAAGGGCCCCCAAAACTAAAGGGCCCCCATGCACCGCGTGGGCCTGCGATATGGTAGCTAAAGCCAGCATTGCAAGAGTTGGCTTTCCGGCCGCGCAGCAAAGGATACTGCATACTTTCTTGAAAGTCACTTTCTAAGGTTGATTTTCTTTAATAGTGACGTAAGAAACGTCACTTCCGCCTCCTAAAAGGACGGAAAGTGACTTCCCTTCGCGCGTTCAACTTACTGCTTGGCTATTAATTCCAGAATTAGCATTAAATACTGTCCGAGACCAACTCTGCGCACCGCTTCGTTCAACTGGATTTCATAACTAGAACAAAACAATCAATCATAAAACAAATCAAGTCAAATCACGTCAAATCAAGTCGCACCAATACAAAACTTCGATGCCGTAATCCAAATCGAATCGAAAGTGCACGAACGCCACGTTGTGGCCTTCCGGGGTCCTCACGATCAAATACCACGCTTTCTTATTGG
Organism: Strigamia transsilvanica; assembly: GCA_034701245.1. NCBI lineage: Eukaryota > Metazoa > Arthropoda > Chilopoda > Geophilomorpha > Linotaeniidae > Strigamia > Strigamia transsilvanica. The sequence goes on along the minus strand of JAQIXU010001453.1, from coordinate 6,269 downwards.
TCAGCTCCTCCATCTTGATCTTCTCGCTCCACCCCCACTCGCTCTGCTCGTAACTACGAAAGAAAAATCTCAAAATCTTAAATCTTGTCATTTTTCCAGTGAAATGATTTACGCACAGCGTGTGCATGTTCTCCCTGGTCAGCGCCAGTGCCCACGAAATGGTCGATCGGTTCAGCTCGCTCACTTTGTGGCAGCTAATCAACAGGTTCTGGCTGTTGGAAAATTCAATTAATAAAACAAAACAAAAAATATATATTTTTTTTTTGGTTGGTGTACCCGCTCTGAGTGTATTTTTTAAATGCAGTTAGTTGAGATAGGTGATTCGCTTTCTATGAATTATGGGAAAAGAAAGATTAAGATTTGCTGATTTGACGCTTACCGCGTTTACATGTACCAAGTTTTCCATATCTAAGGGGAAATTCGAATTTTATTTGTGTTAGTTTTCTGGTAAAAATGACGTCATATGTGACCGAGTGAAATATTGCCCATAATGCAGTTCGGTTATCGGGACCAACAAAATGGCTGCTGATCTCCGATCTACTTCTAATTTAGCTCATGTAACGTCTCCCAAAAGCAAGAACTATTAAAATATGTGATAAAATCAAAGAATACATGGTTTTTGTTTGTAGTCAATTCTATTTTGGTGCCATTTTTAATGCGGACACGAAATACTGAGGTACGTGCGTCGCTTATGCGAGCGAATAGGTGTTTACATCGCAGTTTGAAATGCGCAAAACGGCTAAAATCGGATTTTCACTATCTAGAAAACTGTGTACGTGTAAACGTGGTAATTGTGGTAATTGTTTGGTTTTTGCATTTTGTACTTGGTTCGCGGAGTCGACTAGCATTTGTGCAGTCGCAAACGGGTAATTTTCGGCCTAGAAGGAATGGGACGTGTGTTAGTTGTTGTTTGTTTTGGTTTTTTCGTGCATCTTACGGTACAGTACGGCGAATAGAATGCCTTGTCGACGATCCGGTCACTTTTCTGAAATTATTTTAAGTATTTTAATTCTTTGAATTTTTTTAAACATTTTTATTCATTTAAATTTTGTAGAAATTTGTCAGTTTTTTTGAATTTTTTGAATAATTTTTTGAATTTTTTGAATATTTTTTTGAATTTTTTGAATATTTTTTTGAATTTTTTAAATATTTTTTTGAATTTTTCAATTTTTTCGCGAAATGTTTGCATTATAAAAACTTTCCACGAATTTTTCAATCTTTTTTCAAGAACTTTTTAGAATTTTCAGAAAACTTTTCAAGTTTCTCTCATTTTTCGTCAAATTTCTGCCATTTTAATTTCAATCTTTTATAAATTTCTCTCCCTTTTTTGAATTCATCAACTTGTTCAATTTTTTTGTCAATCTCCCATCGCATTTTCTAATCCCAGGAATTTTTTTAAAAAATATTTTATGCAAATTTAAAATCGTTTTTCAATTTTTTTCAAATTTTTTATTCAAAACTTACACTTCTGTCCATGAGTTTCATTTCGGCTGAATACGGCGCAACGTTTACGCACATTCGTTTTCTCTAAACAAGAAAATTTAAAAATTAAAAAAATTAAAAATTCTGGCCCAAATCGGCACTAAATCTAGAAATTCCAAACAATTGTCGAAGATTTCGTTCTTAACTAGAATAGGTCTGGCGCAACGAAGCATCGCAGCAATCGGAACTCGACTCACCATCGCTTTTCAAAGTCCAAACTCTGCTCAGCAAATCTGATATAAATTTTGAACCTTCCACATGTCACCAGGGATACCAAAATGGAACACAACTAATCAATATCGCAAATTTGACCATCAAAAATCATGAAATCCATCTTCTTCGCACCGCCATCAAGCGGGGGAAAAACACAAGATAACCGCCGAACGGCTCCCCGTGGTTAGCCCCAGGAAAAAACAATCCATCACCAACAGACCATTAAATAAAATAAAACAATATTCCCTTAATAAATTCATTTATTTCGAATCTTCTCTTTCACTTAAAACCAAATAAATCCTTATAATTTATAAAAACGACTGGATTATGTCGGAAACAACCGAAATTAATACCTCGGTGCATTACCAACGTCTGGTAATAAATTTCACCGCGGGAAGCCGCGTGTGATTTACTGTAATTACGATCCCCACCACCAGATGGAAATTAAATTACCACCGAAAAAACAAACAAATAAATAAATAAAACCAATTTAACTCCCAAAAAAACCCAAACAATTTCGAAAATAAATAAAAAAAACATTTCGAAAATTCCGTCGTCCTTGAGCCAACGTGACCAAACACACGTGTTTTATTGGACCTCTGCAGATCCCACGTGGTGTGACCGCGTGGCGTTGTTTAGTCGCCATATTCCTCCACCGTCGTTCACGGACCCAATTTTCGCCCGAAACGACGCGCTCGCAACACTTTTTAAATGAGCGACGAAGACAGAGATGTAGATATCGAAAGCGACGTGAGTATCGCTCACACAGAACGTCGTCCATGTTTTTTTAGTTGATCGCCTAAAATCGATTTGTTTTTACTCGCACATTAGGATGAAGTGGACATTAACTCGAAGCATTCTGGAGGTCAATTCCAGACGCAGGTCAGTGCAAAAGTACGTTTCGGTGCGCCAATGGCGGAAAAGCCGACGCGAATTGCCTCGAATGCGGAGAAATTGACGCAAAAGTGAAGGAATTGCTCGGGTTTTGTCAGGGTTGGGAAAAAGAGAGAGAAATCGATTAAAGAGTGTGATTAAAAATGGTGGATTTTTTGGCGTTACGTAATTGTGGCTGCGGAAGAGGAATTTGATTGTGTTTATTTCAGGCGGAAAAGCGGGCGCATCACAATGCGCTGGAACGAAAACGACGCGATCATATTAAGGATAGTTTCAGCAGTCTGCGCGACTCCATTCCTGCGTTGCAAGGAGAGAAGGTGCGAATGGTAATTAAACGTCTTTTTTATTCGTTTTTATTTAATTTTTTGGTTTTTCGTAGAGGATTTGTGAGCCCGGGATGTGTTAAAATGGTTTTTTGGGTTGATTTTTTGGTTTTTTGGTCGAAAATGGCGGAAATTTCGCACCATGTGGATGGAAAAATTGATTTTTTGGCACTAAAACAAAGGATTTTTGACTTAAATCATTAAATTTAATTTTTTTTTAATCATTTTGTGGGTTTGTTGGGATTAAAATCACGATGTTTTGACCGCTGATTTGGTATTAAAATGCACAAAGAAGAGTTAGATGCAACGTCGACGCCATTTTGGTTGGTTTTTAAAAATTCGGTTTTGGTGTCATTTGATCACGTGTTTTGTGTTGGAGAAGAGAAAATTGTTTTTCGGAGTCTTATTTTGTGTTTGTTTTTTCTGTTTTCTGGATTTGAAGGCGTCACGTGCTCAGATCCTTAAAAAGGCTGCGGACTACATCCAGTTTATGAGAAAGAAAAATTCATCCCACCAGCAAGACATCGATGATCTCAAAAGACAAAATAATCACCTGGAAACACAAAGTAATTTCTTCTGAGATAATTCATTATTGGTTTGATGGAGATTTTATATTTTTATTTATTTTTTTATTTGTTTGTTTGATGCAGTTGAAGGGACACTGGAATGATTTTTGATTGGTTGTTGGAATACAAAATGAATGGATAAATAAATGGAATTTGATGTTTGTAATGAATTGTAATGTGAAGTTTGAGCCACCCAAGTGGCCATTTTGGAAGTTGGGAGATTCAGTAGTGTAACAACTAAAAGGTGGTGTGCTGAAATAAATTTTGATAAGTTTAAGCATTTTTATTCCTTTTTTTTTTCCAAAATTGTGTTGGTGTGGCAAATTTGGAGACTGGAGACAAATTTTTGATGAATTGGGATAAATGTTTGCAAATTTTGAAGCTAATTTTGTATAAATAGTCACAAATTGTAGAAATGGTAGATAAATTTAGACATTTCTGGCAAATATTGATATTTAGGAACAAATTTTAGAAGTGGTTACAAGACCATGACACAGTTTAGAAATTTGGGATAAAATAGAGAAAGTTTAGATAATTTGATGAATTCCCAAGCGATGATAGTGGAATGGTTGTTAGATGTTACACTACTACACAGGGCCAGCCGGACAGCGGTGCGAATGGTGTGCCGGCACACCACCCCGCGCCCATTTCATTTCCTTGGTGACATTTCGTTCACGTTTCGGGCTCTTTGGTGACGTTTTGTTTATGTTTCGGGCTCGTTCGCATAAGGCCCCGCTTATTGCCCGGCCGGCCCTGCTACTTCGCATTGCAATTTTAATTCTTAAAATTTCTCTGTTTCAACCAATTTATTCACATGGTCCCTGCAACGTGCTTGCTGAAGATTACTTGCGAGTTATAAAAAGTCGAGTTATAATCATATAACTGTAGTATAAGTTCGTAAGGTAGTTTATAAGTCAGTATATTTTCAGGTTAGAATTCTGATTTACAAAGCTATACAGTCGAAACTCGTTATAACGAATCGCAAGGAACCCGAGAAATCGGTTTGTTATAACGAGAGTTCGTTGTATTGAAATTTTTTAACACAGTGTTCTATGGTGACCAACCAAGTAAGTCATTTACAAAAATTTGTTATAACATAAATTCGTTATAACGAGTTTCAACTGTATCATAAAAGTGAGTAAAAAACATGATGTGTGTTAACTGCAGCAAGATACCACATTCAAATCAATGTAACCGGTTGACTGAAAATGTTGATTTAGTTATGATCATGCTACCTGCAGCTTGATACCGTGTACAAAATACAAGTTAGAAGGAGTATATTAAAGTTTGAGTGATAATATAGGTCAGGCTCCATTTTGGTAAAAATCTTTAGATATTATTGGATAAGATAAGGTTATAATTAAGACCTTGTAACTTGACTTTTTATAACCCACAAGTACCCTTCTGCAAACTCTACTAAATTAGAAATAATTAGAGACTTTGCGTTTTGCTAGCAATCGGATTACCAAATTCATAACATTTTAACCCGTGACCTGAAATTATTTCGCTCGCATATCCAAATTTGATAGCACAAATAAACTGAGCTTACGCAAATGCTCAAATGTCCTAAAAAATGCAATTTGGTACCACTAAAACCCTGCAATGTTTTTAATTCAGGTTTTTTGTTTTCAGTATTCGGTACCGGAGTACGGAAAAAAAATTCAGTGTTCGGTAAGCGGCAAAATGCAAAGTCTGTATTTATAATAACTTGGTGGTTTGTGCCAACTTTGCTCAAATGGTTGAACCATTTGTCTTTGTGTGCTTGAGTGAGCGCATGTCGAAGAGGAAGAGAAGGATTGCGGAGTTCTTGACAAAGTTGTAGAAATTGTCAAATTTTTTTAACCTAATATTTTTTTTATTGTTTGTTATGATGTTGGAACAAAATATGCAAAAATTGAGGAAAAAAATTCTTTTAGTTTTAGAGGAAAAAAATAAAAACAGTGTTGTGGATCGAGTTTGACCCTTGGTTGGTGCAGGGCGGGTTAATCTATCACTGCTTCAGACAGAATTCGGAGCTTGTACGGTAAAAACATACATAAAAGCCACAAATGATGTTAATAATTTGTCGAATCGGACTAGTGGACCGTTAAATTTATGTTGGGCCTTGGTGGTAACTCCAAGGACATATGTAACCAGTTTGGTCGCCTTGATGTGATGAATTTTTCAATGTTAGGCTTAGTTTTGGGGATTGTTTCCATTACATCAATAAAATAAGTTTAGTTTAAGTGGGTTAGGTTATGTGCATTTATTGCTATTAAAACTCCTATCTTATGATGCAAGTGGGTTAGTGGGATACTCCAGACAATAAAGGCAATTTTAAGCCTCACTGTAAACAGGTCACTGAATGATGTTTTTTTAGAGGGGCGAATTGAAGTAATACTTTGTTCCCACCAGAAAGTTTGGGCTAGCTAATGTTTGAATCTAGTGCGTAGCCAATAGACAATCCACTGACTGTGTGCATGGAATTGTGGAGAGCCAATAGACAATCGAGTTCTGGGTTAGCTTTGGCAGTTATCCAGTCAAGACAACTGGAGTTGAATTATCTAGTTTAAACATTTTGGGCTAGCGGCGTTCATCAATATTTGGAACTAGGTAATCTGACTTTGGGGTCACTTTTTTTCGCTTATGTGGATTTTCGTAGCGAATTTCAGACGAAGATTAAAATAGGTGCGTTCAAAGTTAAATGGATTCTTCCAATTTTGCTGATTCGCTCAATTCTCCTGATTCTTGCAAACCGGAAGTGATGTAAATGACATCACTTTTTGAGAATCAGATTCTCAGAATCGGATTA
>JAQIXU010001452.1:0-17392 GCA_034701245.1 Strigamia transsilvanica | reverse complement strand
GAAAACATCGAATTGAACAATTACAAAATTACAAACAAAAAGTTATTAAATCTTTAAAAAATTGTTATAATTTTTTTCTTTTGCTTGGTAAAAGTATCAGAAATAAATCAAAATTCAAATCAATTCATTAAAAAAAAAAAAAAGGAAAAAAAAAAAAGATATCAAATCTAAATTACAAAAATTTTACAATTACAAAATTACAAGCCAAAAAAAAATTTCCATTTTAAATACTGAAAAGTGATAAATAACAAAAAACACAAAAAACAGGAAAAATTAAAGTAAAACCACAAGAAACCCAAATCGCCAATTCTCTCAAAACAAAATTTGAAATGGAAACAAATAAACTCGACCAACGGATAAAACGAAAAATAAAAGGCTATAAAAAGAGTTTACTCCAGCCATCTTTCAACCCCTGTCCTTTTTATATAAGACCCCACTCCCGGTGTGACCTCATTTCCCCTCCCCCAATTTCACCCCCACCCCACATCACCCCTTGACGCCATTCACCTGGCCACAGCTGAACCTCAGTTGTTAAACACAAATTATTTACGAAAAAGTTGCGAGTCCAATTTTTCCAACAAAATTTTCTTCCAGTGAAAAGTTCTTCTTCCTTGACCGTGACCTCGTGAAAATATAGGCCACTTAAACGGCTGCATTTTCAAGGTCAGCCATAATTAATAAATGTTACTTGTTTTACCTACACGCAATAATCATTTTTTACACGAAATTCTTTCCTTTTTCTTTTTTTCTTTCGGTGTAAAAAGTAGAAACGTATAAAACGTTTTTTCCCTGCCCAGTTTTTTTGTCACGTTAATAAAATTTAATGAAGCGATGCAGTGAAGTTCGTTGTTGTTTTTCTCGTTGAGGAAGTGAACTTGGTGTTGTTTGCCTCATGGAACCTTGTTTTCCACTAACCCACTGACTTTCTGCCGAGACAGCTGCCCGTTCAGGTCACAAAGGATGGAAAAGGGGAGGAGAGGATACAACTGCGATAAAATTATGAAAGTCGATGTGTTGAGTCGCTGAAGCGAAAAAAAAATATCAAATCATGATGGAATAAAACGAGTCGTTGTTGTTATACAGATGATACATTTGGGTAGTGTTTAGAGTGATCTGGGATGGGTTTTAACGAGCGTTTCGTATTCTTTTATGTAAATAAAAGGCCATTTGTGAATTTGGCGCGTGAGTTTCTTGCTTGTTGGCTTCTGTTTGGTTTTTTTTTGTGTACTCGTGATGTGAATAAAAAAAGGACCTATTTCGAATAGAAAAAGTTGATAGTTTATTTGGGAGTTTTGAGAAATTTTGTGTTGAAAATGTGGTTGGGAATTGGAAGTAATTTTGTTTTTGGTTTAATTTTCTAGAACGTTTGTGTGACCTGGGTTAGATGAAAATGTATGACATCTTTTCGTCGATGGACTGTCGGGTAATTGTATATGTTATTTATAATTAGTAGTTGTGTTAGTTTTTCTTCTTCCGTTATTTAGCAGTGGAAAAGTGTCGTGGTTATTGTGAAATTAGATGGGAATAAGAAATTCGAATTTAAAAGTTACATCTATGAAAATTTGCAACAAAAATGAAATGTTATTTGAAAAAAGTAGTAATGTAGTTATTAAAACTGGAATTGCAAAATGTTCTAAAACATGTACACGTTTTCAAAATACCGACAAAACACTGCAATGAAGAGAATTTAAGAATATTAAGCGTGGTAAAAGAATTAAGAGAGATAACACAAAATGTGTACAATTTCAAATATGTGCTAAAAAATGCAAAGAAGGTTTTTTAAAAAAAGAAAAAACTCACTAGAAAAAAGGTAATGAAAATTTCCCAAAGTTCGAAAAGGATCGAAAAGTTCTAGAAGGTTGGAAAAATGTTTGAAAAAGTTTTACAAATGTTGGAAAAAGTTTGGAAAATGTTGGAAAAAGTTTGGAAAAAGTTTGGAAAATGTTGGAACATGTTTGGAAAATGTTGGAAAAAGTTTGGAAAATGTTGGAAAAAGTTTGGAAAAAGTTGGAAAAAGTTTGGAAAATGTTGGAAAAAGTTTGGAAAATGTTGGAAAAAGTTTGGAAAATGTTGGAAAAAGTTTGAAAAATGTTGGAAAAAGTTGTACAAATGTTGGAAAAAGTTGTACAAATATTGGAAAAAGTTGTACAAATGTTGGAAAAAGTTGTACAAATGTTCGAAAACGTTTTAAAGAATACAAGAAAAAATTGCTTGAAATGTTTGAAATATAAGAAAAAGATCAAAAAATCACAAGATAGACTACTGTATTACCAAAAAAAGTAACGGAATTCAATAGAAAAAGAGGTAACGAAAACTACAATAAAGTTTACATAAATGGGCATAAAACAAGGCATGAAACATAACGCAAAAATACAAACAATTACACAGTGAAAAAGTACAATAACAAACGAGTACTATTTACTATTACCAAAAACGAGAACAAAATCACAAAACAAACCAACAAAATAAAAACACCACTAAAAACCTTCACAAAACTCAGAAAAACTTGCCAAAAACAAAGACAACTAATTCACAAAAACAATTCCAAAACCACTCGCAACAACCACAACAATTCTCAAAACAAAAACAAAAACAATACTTGAAACATACCCACACAACAAAACCACAAACACCAATTGTAAAAACCCTCTCTCATCTCATTTCACTTAATTACCAACAACCACTTCCCCTAAATCTTTGCTTCCATCTATCTCCAACATCCTCACGGCACCCTGCGCGCTGCAACTTTCAACTCCAACACCAAAGGGGCAAAGAAACAAAAAACTCAACTCTTCCTTCTGTTTACAAATTCTGCCCCACATTCACCAAGGGGAAACCTGAGCATTTTTTCAAAAAAAAAAAAAAAACAAACAAAAAAACCCATAACGAAACCAAATATTGTGGGTACCCCGTACAAATCCAATTACCCCATATGACCAACTTTAGATGCGTAAATGTTGACCATCTTCATTGGTGTGTCGCAAAGCTCCTTCTCCATCCTGATTGGCTGAACACATCCCCGGTGTGGGATCGGGTCGAGGAGGTTTGCCCACGGGCTCCTGGTATATAAGCGGAAGTGTGACCTAGGTCTGCATGGAGAACGCGTCTCACTCAACGCGGATTACTCACGTCTTCAACGTCTTGGATTATATATATCGAAATTGCAGGTAAGATTTTCAATTTCCTACTCACTGTGTACTTGAAAACAACTCACTAAACATTATTTCGTGTAAATACCTGTAAACATGTGCTGCGTTGGTTTCGTTTTTCGAGTTTTATTTCGAGTTTCGATTTTGTTTCTTTTTCAAATCCTTCAGTTTCGGTTGAAAAACAAACAAACTTTGCACGCGTGTTTTTTCAATTAGAAATTCTTCAGACTTAATCATTTTTATTAATCGTAACAAGTGGGATGAAATTCGTAGCGTTTTAGCCGTGTTTTGTTCCTGCACTTGAGGCCACCAAGTTCAGGTCACGGTCCAGGTGAAGATGGCCGATTTTTTTTTCTTCTTACCCACAATTCATTTTTCATTAAATTTTCATGTAAGATCAATAATGGTGTGGAGGGGTGGGGGAATTGTGAGGGGTTCAGGTCGAGGTTTCACTGTTGCCTGGAGGGGTCCTGTTTCTTACACTCCCCCTTGAGGTCAACGGGGGTCTCAAGGAGAAATGCGGAAGTGGCAACAACACAAGGGCATCAAACAAGAGAAGGGGACAACAATCTTCAACCCTTCTTTTCCTTCCCACCCCCCTTTTATTTATACTTTTAAGTATTTATTATTGACAATTGTGTGAACCTGAAAGTTGATTTAAGCCCAAGTTCACTTTTAGGCGCAAGAATTTTAAGGTTTCAAATTCAATTGGGTTTGTTTAGAGTCTTTAGACGTTGGCCAATGGAAGTTGACAAAAAAACAACATCAACTTCCATTGACCAATTAAACAGTCAAAGGTAAAATTCAATTTTGTTCACGTACTAAAAGTTCATTGGTTTAGTTGTGTGGAAATCTGAAGTATGGAAATTTCAATGCAAACTTCCATTTTTCAAACCCATTGACTAAAGCACTGAAAATGAATCCTGGAAGAGTTTGAAAACAAACTTTCATCCACTGGTTACTCAATTTATATTAAATATCCAATTTGGTAATAAAAGAAACAAAAACTCTCAAGTGCATATCGACAAGTGCAAAAGTTATCTATAAATAGAAGCTGAACTTGTTTCCAAGTTTTTCATTTTTCTAATCTTTGATTTTTTATTATTTTTTTTCTTCTTCCAACTTCTCGTTGTAATCGGCAAATGGCGATTTTTCTTTCATTTTCCGCCTTGTTCTTTGTCTCTGAAACTTGAAGGTTTAGGCCGCGCGGCAAGTAGGGCATCGAGTCCATTCGGTCGTCGACCTTTGCAAATACCCTCGAGGCAAATCTAACGGGAAGTCTTGTCCTTGGGACCTTGGCAATGGGAAGTATTATTCTTCCCATTATCCCTACAGGGATGAAAACCCATTGAAAGCGACGCGCCATTTCACTCGAAATAAAAACATTTCGCGTTGACAATTTGCCCTTGGATTTGGTTGTCGCCCCTTTTCTATCATTCTTTTTTTAAATTCATTTATCGTTTCAAGTTCAGTGTCATCAGGTTAATAGAACGACAGATGGGGCGCCAAAGTTCGTCCGGGCGTCGTCCGATAAGTGAAGCCAAGGAACGATATGAAATCTGAAAAAACAATATTTGCGCATGTGCGTCAAATTTAGGGCACGAGGAACAAGTTCACTTGAGAAATTTCATTTATTTATTTATTTATTTATGCATTTATTTATGCATTTCATATTGATTCTCGCGAAAAAATATTTTTACCCCCTTTTTATGTTTCCCCCAACTTTTTATTCGATTTTAATTTCCTGTTTTGCTCCTTCGAACTGCCAACGTGCATTTACCTTTTCAAAGTGAGAGGGGAAGTAAAAGACATTAGACAAACAGGTAAAATTAAGGAAGAGAGGGGCTGGTGAAAAAAGGGGGCTGTAAAAGGGATGGTGGATGGAGGGATAAACAAACGATGACCATCAACGCGGTCAGTGCACTTTCTCGCTCCTCAGACTTTCTCCCCGTCAGATAAGATACCAGTTGGGTTTCTGTCCTTGAAATCGGCCGCTTTTACCCGTGATAAGCTCGTAATAATAACTCGAGCGTAAGCGTCTCCAGCCAACAGACGGGTCGCTAGAGGTTTAGACTATGGGTGTCCCCGAACGACGACGATCACCTGCCCACGGACACATGATTTCACACACGAGATTTGATTGTAAGTTGACCGGTCGAGGGAAATTATTGTGTTTCTAGTAGCAATTCGAAAGTGAAATTGATAAAAGGTGATGCGTTGGTGTTTAGTTATTTGTGTTTTTTCTTGAGTTTTATTGGTGGAAAATTCCGAAAATGTCACGAAGATTGAGAATTAGAGGCGAGGGTTCGCTTGTTTGGGTTCTTCACTCGATGCTGTTCATTTTTCAGCTTTTATAGTTGCATTTTTAAGACAAATTCTTGTGGGTTTTTAGTGCTTAGAATGAAATTTGTTTTGTTTTAAGTGAGACATTTGTTTTTCATTTGTTGGTATATATTTTCTTGGAGTTTGGTCATGTTACAGAAAGTAATTTTACTTTTCTTGAAAAAGTGTTTGATTTAAAAACAGGAAAAACGCGCGTGCAAAACATTTATATAATTAATTATATAAACGTTTAGCACGCGCGTTTTTTTTTAAAGGGCCTAAATGAAGGTCAATGCTTCTTTTTTTGGCAGTTAAGACCTAATTTGTTAAAGTAAAAATAATAAATTTAATTAAAACTTAATTCCAGGGTCATATTTTCTCCAAATTGCCGTTTTTATTTGAAAGCGATACATTTAAAAAACTCCAAAAAAGAGGCCTAAATGTAGTTCAATGGTTTTTATGGGACAGGCCTAATTTTTTTATTTGTACTGAGAACTTCATTTATGATAATTGCAATATTGAAAAAAAAAACATGTTTACAGTTTACACATTTCTTGTTACTGAGTTGTATTTGATATTTTCTATGGGAATACGAATATTAATTGTTTCACTTGTGTCTGTTTAATTAAGATCCCGCCCGACAGGGCCGGAGAATGGATGATGGAGTGTGGGATTTGCATAGCATCGCAGAGGATGAATTCGACCGGTTGGCAGTTTATTTCGTTCCTGATCAACCAGTTGATTCAACCAACAGTCAAGGGAATCGTGCAGAAGCATCACTTCCACGCAATTTATTTTTAAAACCATCACAAACATTAAATGATGTAAGTAATTATTTTTTTTTATCAAATCATTCAATTAATTTATTAATTTATTTCTTATTAATTTTATAGGTGCTCGGAGTTTGGAGTTCAGATTACATTCCTCGTGGCACTCGCTTTGGTCCTCTGGTGGGTGAAACATACACCAAAGATAATGTGCCAAAAAGCACAAACAGGAAATACTTCTGGCGGGTAAGCATTTATTTACAACGTTCATCATGCTACATTCATTTTGTATGCATAGTTGACTATGTGGGCTTCTCTGCTGCGACTTTTGAGGATGTATTTCTCAAGAAATACGGCAGGGAAGCCACCATATAATTGTGATGGAAATAACTCGAGTTCATCATGAAATAACTCATCTAAATGCAATGATTTATTTGTCAACCGTTACAGTTATACAACAATGAAGAACTCTACTGTTACTTGGATGGATTTGATGTCAACAAGAGCAACTGGATGCGTTACGTGAACCCAGCTTATTCGGCTGAATCACAGAATTTGATTGCTTGCCAATACAAGATGAATATCTACTTTTACACGATCAAGCCTGTTTTACCCAATACCGAACTGCTTGTTTGGTACTGCAAAGAGTTTGCAGCCAGACTCCACTACCCCTTCACTGGCGACTTGATGAGACAGAAGACCAACGCGCAATCGCACGCCGAATTAGAAGCTCCTTGCGTTCCCTTGAGCCAGCAGATAGCCGATAAAGATCCGTATTGTGACACAAGAACGAACCAGTTGACACCGACCGAATGTAGTGTACGATCCGATGAGGGCTATCACAGCAACGGCTATCACGACGATGGGTTCACGCCGCCAGAAGACAGCAGCGACAGCGATAGCGATAACAACTACGTACTCGATTTCAGCGTCAAGAAGAAGGACGAAGAAGAAGAGGTCGAGGAATATCCCGATCTACGAAACGAATACCGCAAAGTTAAAATAAAAATGTGCAAGGCGTACAACTACCGGAACAAAAAAATGCACAAAGATAAGGAAGAATGGGAAGATGCAGAACGCAAACAGAAAAGCACAAGTCCAAAAGCCGTTGCCAGTAATGAAAACAAGCAAGAAAAAGAAAAGGAAAAGGAAAAGGAGAAAGAAAAGGAAAAAGAAAAGGAGAAGGAGAAGGAAAAAGAGAAGGAAAAGGAGAAGACAGAGACTGAAAAAGAAGTGGCCACTGAAACTGCTGGCGAAGCACCAAAAGAAGGCACATGGGCATTCGCAGCGCATGGCGAAGGAATTGGGCAGCGAATTTCTGTCATTTCAAGTCCGAAATCGTCGACTGGAATTCTGGAAAATCTTCTCCTGAGAAAAGAACAATCAGCCGCAGACAAAGACGAATGCTACAAGGAAATGAACAGAGAATCGGACAGTTTGCCGGAATCGACAATGCCGAAACCTGATTCGAATACTCCCAGTCCGTCCGACACACGGGTTATCTATCCGTACAAGAAGAGCTTCCGATACGCTCATGCCGAAGTTACTCAACTCAGTCCAGACTCCACAGCTAAAGGTACAAACTACGCAATGCCTCCCGTCAACAACAATCTCCTATACGTGAACGGAATGACGCCGATGTTTTCGCCGGCGCATTTCAGCATGTACACCTACGCCATGCAGAACGGAGGCGCCAGTTGTCATCCCGTGGACAGCAGCTATGCGAAAATGGCAGACTATCACCATCCGTACCACAGACCCTTGAACAGCTGCATACCCGACCACCACATGCTGCACATGAGCAATGGTCCGCTTTCACCACTGGGCGAGCACAACGCGTCCAGAGGTTACCGTTCCCTACCATACCCACTCAAGAAGAAGGATGGCAAAATGCACTACGAATGCAATGTGTGCTACAAGACGTTTGGCCAGTTGTCGAACCTCAAGGTGCATCTGCGCACTCACTCTGGAGAAAGGCCCTTCAAGTGCAACGTGTGCGCGAAAAGCTTCACGCAGCTGGCGCATCTGCAGAAACATCACTTGGTGCACACGGGCGAAAAGCCGCACCAGTGCGACATCTGCAAGAAGCGATTCAGCAGCACCAGCAACCTGAAGACACATTTGAGACTGCACAGCGGCCAAAAGCCGTACGCTTGCGACTTATGCCAGGCAAAGTTCACCCAGTTTGTCCATCTGAAATTGCACAAACGTCTTCACACGAACGAACGACCGTACACTTGCCAATCCTGCAACAAGAAGTACATCAGTGCCAGCGGTCTGCGAACGCATTGGAAGACGACGAGTTGCAAGCCGAATCAAGTAGAAGCAGAGGAGCTGGCCTCCAAATCATCGCCACACACGTACGATGCCATGTATTCGGATAATGGCAAATGCAGTCCTTCACTCAACGTCGATTGTCTGTCAAACTCCGATAATCTTAGTGTGGACGACTCGCCGAGGTCCTACGAATCGCCCAGTTTGGAGGGGAAGTCGGGAAGCGAGCCGTCTTTGCCGGATGAGGATGACGACGAGGATGATGATATGAATTGTGAGACAATGAATGAAATGTCCAATGATGAAGAGAAATGATTGACACTTTGAAAAATATACAAGAATTTACAAAAAAAAACATACAAAAACATACAACTATATTTTCAGTGATTTGAGTTATATTTTATATGAACTTATAACTGATCTCAGAAGAGTTTTATTTTTCTTTTCCTTTTAATGGTTTATTATTAACCTAACAACTGTCCCTGCTGGTTTAGGGGCATGTATTGTACAGTATTACAAAATCTTACAAATTAGTTTAAAGAGTTAAAGAAAAAAAAAAGGCTGGTTACTTATTCAATGTAATCTGTAGATCAGGTCAATTTTATTCTGAAAAATAATTTTTCTTTTACTTATAACCGTCCAAATAAGCTTATATGAAAAAAAAAATAGATAAATATAATAATAATAATAATAATAATAAAAAAAAAAATATTTTTTTAATCTGATTTTATTTTTGTAAATGAATTCTGAATTCAGTGTAATTAAAATAAATACAACATTATGGTAATACCTTTTTAAAAAAAGAAATTCTCACCAAATGTCTTCCTTTCTCAGCGTATATTTTTCTGATAAATGTGTTTTCCAAAAAAATATCGCAAATTGTGCCTAGAAATCTGCTGAGCAGTTTAATTCACAAATCCTACATTTGTTGGGTTAAAAAGTTTATTTCATTCTGTAAATTTTATGCTGATAAATTATTAAAGAATTTTAGTTTAACATCAACTGTATTTTTCAGTTATCTTTTTTATTTCAAACATTTTATTGCAATAAAAACTTTACACAAATTTGCACCAGAGGGGGACTGATTTCAACAACCTCATTCTACTACATGATAAATCACTACAACTTCCACTTTTGGTCATCACCAAAAGAGTGCGCTGAAAGTCGACTTGAGAATGTGAACAAATAAATACATTTCATATTAGAATAATTCAAATGGTTTAAATCCCGCCTAAATTTTCTGGTTGGATGAAACAAAACGGCTCGGACTCCCGTTTCATTTTTCCAGTATACTCAACCCTTGCTTTACGGCCTAGATAGGTTCCGGAAAAGTTGGCTGTAAAGCAAAATGCTGTATAACGAATCAGGGGCAGTTTCCCCTGATTCGTTATGGAAATTCCCGATTTTTGGCCGTATCTACGAAACATTGTGGGCCGT
Organism: Strigamia transsilvanica; assembly: GCA_034701245.1. Classification (NCBI taxonomy): domain Eukaryota; kingdom Metazoa; phylum Arthropoda; class Chilopoda; order Geophilomorpha; family Linotaeniidae; genus Strigamia; species Strigamia transsilvanica. The sequence continues at coordinate 7,443 of JAQIXU010001452.1, read as the reverse complement.
AACTCGAAAAGTGCCATGCTTTCCTAAGGCCATTATAGCAAAATGCCGTATAAAGAGCGGCCGTATAACGAGGGTTGAGTGTATTCTAGTATTAAATAATGTTAAACCGCATTGAAGAAGCTTAGTAGAAATATATTTCAATTTTCTTTAATGTACATTTCAACATTACAAATGCGAAATTACTCTTTTAGTAATTCTTCCAATTTACCAGGAGTTGTAACTGGTAATGAACACGCCTTACCTATGCAGACAAATGCAGTTGGCGTATTAGCAGCAGCTTTAACCTGATCTTTTACACCAATCTTTTCATAAAGTGGATGATCTTTTGAGCCATCAATTAAGAAAACTACCTTATTGGGCATAAAAAGCGAATGACTGGTACTCATCAAAGATGAAGTAGTACTTGCATTCTTATCACCAACAATAATAATCTAGCAAAATGAAATGAAAATAAAACACTTTGATTGAGATTTGTAATTTAGTTGAATTGAACTTACCCTTTTCCATTTACTCTGAAACAATATTAATCCACTTAGCAACAGTGGTAAGGACAGTGGTATTGCTTTTAATTGCAGGTTAAATATCTTGAAAATATTTTCAGCTCTTGTCTTCATTTCGCCATTCGCCATTAACTCAGACAATCTCAACAAATTCAAAGCAGCAATTGAATTTGAACTGGGCTGAGCACCATCTTGATCTAAACAAGAATAAATTCAACATTAATTTTTACTTTTCTTAAAAAAAAAAAAAACAACTTGAGTCTTTACCATCTTTCAAGCGAAGTATTACTGATGAATCTTTCCCATCAGTTTGAAAGTATCCACCTTGACTTTGATCCCAGAAAGATTGATCGAGATGTTCTTGCAGCTTTAAAGCCAGACTCAACCACTTTACATCACCAGTAGCTTCAAACAAGTTAATTAATCCTTCTATAGTAAAAACATAATCTTCAGAATAGCCATTCAAATGTGATGCGCTAAGCAAAAACAAAAGAAAGGCCTTTATGTATCTGGTAAAATCCCATAAGAAAGCAAACCAATAATGACTGTTAAATATCACGTCTAATGCATGGCACATCGTATCACTATCTCAAAAGGAAAAGGCAAAAGGAAGAAAAGTGACCTGCGATTGGTTCCTTTTGCAAAACTACCTTTTGGTACTTTCCTTTTGCAAACAATGACGTTTTTTTGTCTTATCCACTGACCAAAAGCAACAAAAGGAAAGAAACTAGCAAAAGGGGACTTTTAGTTTTGAAATTTAACGCACTTAACGATTCAAGTCATTTGTGGAATCATTCCCTTAGATCCGGATTGCAAGGCCTTGTTACTAAACTAGCTGAATGCATCAAAAGCTAAAAACTTGAGGAATGCAGTGGCACGCCATGCATTTGGAGACTCCGAAGTGCAACCTGATTTAGAGAAATTCTAAGAAAGTCTGAAAAATGTAGACTTTTTTGGGAGAATTTTTGAGGGGTTTTCAGCATTTTTCAGAACTATTGAGAAATTGCACAATTTCCTAGTGATTTCTTCCTAAAACTTAACATTTAAGTTTCTTCAGTGGAAAATTCAAATTTTTAATATAAAAAAATTATTATATATTACATAGGGGGCATAAGAATTTTAGAAAGGCACAAAAAAGGTTGGGAAACACTGGTCTACAGTATTATGTCTTGTTATTAAAAAAAAACTAGGCGCATTCAAAAAGTCATTTTAGACTAAAAGAGCATTTTAAACAACATATTTAAACTGCTTTACCGAGGCTTGTATCGATCTTACTTAAAAAATGGCAGACAAATTAGTCTGCTTTCAGTCGCAGTGGGCAAGCACACAACATTTTTAAAAAAAATCATGGTTAACTGCTAGTTAAACATTTGTTTTCAAATGTGCCTAATGTCTAAAAGATTTATTTCGTCTAGTTTAAATGCACTAACACTCAGTGCCGGATTAACCCACATAGAGGCCCTTAGGCTGTCAAAATCTCGGGGCCACCTTTGAACTTTGTAAATTCTATCCTAATACATTTTGAACAACAAAACAAACATTATTGATCTTTTCAACAATTATTGCACGATTGCGATGCTGCTGGCACTGTTGCATCAGAACCGGCAAACTTCTCTTTCAAAATCAAATTCAATACTATTTTCATCCCTTGTCGCGGGGCCCCTAAAAAGCACGGGGCCCATAGGCCGGTGCCTACTTGGCCTAATGGGTAATTCGGCCCTGACTAACATTTAGTACATTTAAACATCTAGACCGATTTTTATAGCTTACTGGTGCACAACTTCCCCACTAGAGTCTACGTAGCAGCTGCGCCTCAGTATTTTCTTTGTTTCGTCATACAGTTTAGTTTCAATGAAGTTTGCCGCACTTACTGCTCTCGATATCAAATTCTCATCTCCAAACACTTGTCCAGCCTTTGCAAAAGCTGTTACCATTAAGCCTAAAGTATCCAAATCAATTATACAACTGCTAATGTGATTAGTACCATTTTACCATTCCACGCTGCTATCATTTTATTGTCCAAATGAGGATTGGGACGTTCGCTTCTTTTTTTACGCAACAAACCTCGTGCATTTTCAAGTAATCTCGTCAAAGTGTCAACATCCATTTTCAGATTTTCAGCAACTTCTTCTATCGACTTTGGTGTGCGTAGTACATTTTGATTTTTCAGTTCATTGTGTGGATCCTAAAGAGAACCATCTTACAAATTTCATTTTCCACAATAATAAGAACAATTACCTTACGAGGATCGACATTCCCGTTTTCCTTGACATTATAGTATTCGGAAAATACATCGAGCAACATGACACCATCTTTACCATCAACCGGACTGTTTAACAGTTGGCTCAATTCGTCTTTTGTCCAAACGCAAAAGGCACCTTCTTTTTTCGCTTTGGCGTTGTGCGTTGGCAGCGAGTCGGCATCTTCAGCACTGTAAAATCCACCTGACTACAATACGAATTTGTGTCAATCTCATCCGGTGCACCCAAAATTTTGTTTTCGCAGTTTATTTAAACCATCTGACTACTAAAATTGCTTAAGCAAATTAAAAATGGCGACACCAACAAATTCTTGGCAAGGGCCAGACTGGAATTTAATTTGGGCTTGGCAAGGGTTAACCTAGCAACCTCATCTGCCAAAACTGCAAAAACTTTAACATTGATTGCACCTACAAGAATTATCGAACGAAAGTGGTTTTACCTTATCACTAAGATCTCTATTGACATACATCAAAATATCATAGGCCATTTCCTTAAACAACGCGTCTTTGGTTATTTGGTAAGCGTCAGTGTACACTTCGGCTAACTGCGCTTGATCGTAGAGCATTTTCTCAAAGTGCGGAACGTGCCATTCATTATCAGTTGAATATCTATGAAAACCCTAATAGAAAATACATTTTTTAATAAGAAAAAAGAAATGACCGTAAATGCTCTCATTGAGTGCGGGCTCCCAATGCAACGCGGGTCTGAATTGGCCAAAACGACTGAATTCAGTATTGAAATGATCAAGAACACTAAAATTAAATGTTTAAATTGACCAAACTGACCGCTATAACGGCCTTTTTTAATTATGGCACTTTTTCGATTTACGGCCCACAATGTTCGTTACACGGCCAAAAAGTCGGAAAAATTCCCTGTGTACTTTTCGCTTTACGGCCAACTTTTCCGGAACATATCTAGGCTGTAAGGCGAGGTATGGGTGTAGAGCATTTACGGTATATGCATCTAGTTGAAGCCTAATTACTAGCATAAATACCTGGCAAATGTGGTCATGAATGCCACCTTTAGACATCATTTTTAACGTATGACAACACATTTCCAAACTTCTTTTCCCTTCAACAGAATTTGGCTTGGAGTGGTATAAATTCAGTAGAAACTTGATATTCACTGAAACACATTGATGGAAGGAAATACATGAAATCATTTGATTTTTCTTATTTCACACCTGGTACCTGGTTGAGGAAACTTTGGTGCTTTGTTAAAACCACCAAACTTGGCATCAAATGAATTGGATAACTGTTGATAGGCCTTGTGGACGTAAGACGAACTTGGAATAGCCTCGCTCTTAACCAAATGTGAATTCTCTCTCATAATGGCATCTACTATTATGTTTCCCGACCTCTCAATTCTCGTTTTATCTTCGTCCCACTATCAATATTAATATTGTAAGAATAAACAAAAAACTTTTCATCACTAAATGGATAACAATATGCAAAAAAGCATTCTTGTCACGTTATTGTTGTTACCTGCTTAGCTACTCCTAGTAATACAGTGGTAAAACTAGGCTGGTTTAAGTAGTTATCAGATGGTGGAAAGTATGTTCCTCCATAAATTGGTTTTAAATCTGGCGTTAACCATACACTCATGGGCCAACCTCCACTTCCAGTGGTTGCCTACAAACAAAAACAAAAACAACTTAATATCAATGCAAAGTGAACATTTTCAAGTCAATTAATGACAAATCGAAATCATTTCGAAATACATTTTTCAACCATATATATTTACTTGAACATAAGTCATGTAAACTTTGTCGATGTCTGGTCTTTCCTCTCGATCAACTTTAATATTGATAAAACATTTATTCATAATTTTTGCAACTTCATTATCCTCAAATGATTCCTTTTCCATTACATGGCACCAATGGCACGTCGAATACCCAACTGAAAATAGAAAAATTAATCAGTTAAACAATTTTTTTATATTATAAAAAGTATTTAATTAAAATATAAACTAACAACACAAACTACCACAAGAGCTACCCAGAGACCCAAACCCATCTGATCAGTCAGTAGCTTATTCCTGCTTAATCCGACAAGGCCAATACCTAAGGCAGCAATTTTCCTCTCCCTACGAGACCGCTTAAAGAGGAGGAAATGTCCAAAGAAGACCAGACGCTTGGCAACAGGGCCGGCTCAAGATAGGATCGAGTTGTACGGCCTCACAGGGCGCATTATTGGGCACATAATTGTGCTCAAATTTCACAAACTACTCAAAACAATGAAAGACGAAGTGCACAAAAAATATTGCACAGGGCGCTGATACACCTGGAGCCGGCCCTGCATGGCAACTCTAAGTTTGATCTCGTGGACGCAGATACATCATTTTTAAATTGACAGTTATTATTCACCAGAAAGAAAAATAAGTTTATTCTCTTGTTTAGCTTTATCTAATGCTTCTGAACCCCAAGGATACCTGCAATAAAATATCATTACAATTCAATTTCAAGTGACTAAATTATTGCGCTGTGTACCAATTGACAGGATTAGTTGCATGTTGCAACAAGTATGGGGATTTTGCATCTTTCAATTTATTTCCAGTGACATAAATTGCACTGCTTCCTGACGCCATTCTATGTGTAATGTATCTAAAATAAATTGAAATTGTCAATAATAATCATTAAAACGTCTCAATTTTTTCTGCATTCGGCACCTATTTCTGAGACTCGTTGCTAAGCCAGTATGCCTAATATAACAAGATTTATATCCTAGCATTAGCAGATTTTTCGTGATGTTGCTACACGCAGCTGTACGAAGAAGTGTCGTCATTCGGGATTCAGCAGGTTTGTTAGGCCTAGAGAACAAGACTAGCCACAGCAACATACCCTATGTAAAAAAAAAAAAAGTTTATAAATCTTTCGGTCATTTATGACCTCAGCCTGTATAAAAGTTAAAGCAAAAACAAATATAAATAAAAATAAAAATAAAATAAATATTTTATTTCGTCAAAATCGATAATTCTATTACGTCAACTAGAGTAGCGCATGCTCATTGGCTGGATGACTAAGTTGATTTTTTTCGTGCAGTTTCAAACTATTTCGATCGCCTTTTGAATTTTGATGGAACAATTCATGGAATGTCTTGGGTTGTAGTTTACTTTAAATTAACATTGCAATTAGCAGAATATTTATTTTAAAATTGGGTCATCGTTATTTATTTTTCTGGACTTACGTATTTGCGTATTTTTTTGTGTACAAAACTAATAAGGGTGCTCGATGACGTCATGTCATGTTGATCTGACTCATATCGTAATAACATAAGAACAGTAGTTCAGTCTTGGATACGATAAGAAGTTGAAGGATAAATATTTAGATGATTCAAATGGAGTCGTTCAGATTTCTACCCTGGTCTGATGTAGGTCTGGGATCAGGTCGTTCCTACCATTGGAGTAGTGTGTGTTAACCTTATGAACGCCACAAATCAGGGGGTGTCGCCCAGAAGTAGTTGCATGTTTTTCTCAAAAAATGCATGTTTTTATCTGCAAATCTATTTTTTTTGTCTAAAAATCCATTTGTTTTGTCTAAAAATCCATTTGTTTTGTCTAAAAATCCATTTGTTTTGTCTAAAAAGCCATTTTTTTATGGGTCTAAAAAGCCATTTTTTTTATGGGTCTAAAAAGCCATTTTTTTTTGTCTAAAAATCCATTTTTTTTGTGTCTGAAAATCCAAATGAACCGTCGAAACGGTGTACGTTCGAAAAATTGATCCCCCCCAATTTTCGATTTACGTCGATGTAATGAATTTCGATTTGTCGAAAAAACAACCTTTAAAAAATTTGAATCATAGTGATCTCTCTGTGCACTTCCTTCAAATGCCAGAACCAGAACTACCAACATATTTAGTTGGTGTCAGCCCTTTAACTCCATCTTGTTCTAAATAATCAAGACTTTTCAGAGAAAGTTTGTATAATTTTGGCATAAATGAAATCAATTAAACTACTCTCGTTATGGACAATTGATCGATTTTTATAAACTGAACATTTTTGCGTCCTGAGAAAGTTTTTCGGGGCACTGGGACAAAGCATCCAAAACCGGGACCGTCCCAGTAAAACAGGGATGTCTGGTCATCCTGTTATCCCACACTCCCAGACTCAGAACCAAAGGCTATCACCGGTGCACTCAGCGACTGCTTGATTTCAATCGGTAGGCTTGTGACCGTTCGCTGCCAAGGTCCAGCCAAGACTTTGGTCACACTTGTTACGTTGCCCACGCCCCGCAGATGCCAGCTCCAACTGATGACAGGGGGCTGTGCTGGGCCGCGAGTCATCGGCCAGTGATCGCTGTATGGCAGATTGTCACAGGCTGAAGCAGAATTGCAAATCTAACTGTCTTTCAAATGGCTTAACCACTATTTAGATGGCAATTCCTGACTTCATAAGAAATTTACTGGTGGACTGGCATCTGTCGACCAATAAAAATCTTTTCTGCTTAGCTTCAAACCCACGTGCAGAATGAGCGTTTTCAGCTGTGTCCATCAGAAGGTGCAAAAACTCATTGGTTATTTGTGACCAGTTGCCATCCAAAATGATGTCACTGAACCACCTAAAACTATAATGTTTGGTTTTTTTGTGATATCATTTAAATACCAACCTGTCACAAACAGGGCCGGATTTTTTGTGGTTGGGGGGGGGGGGGGGGGGGGGGGGGGGGGGGGGGGGGGGGGGGGGGGG
>JAQIXU010001451.1:0-17406 GCA_034701245.1 Strigamia transsilvanica | reverse complement strand
CCCATTTACAACAAGCAGAAAAGAGTAGAATGACGGGACGCAAGCCTTTTCCGTGTCACTACTGCTGCTCTATATAAAAGCACAATACAAAGCTCTTACGTGGAATCGCTGTCGTCGGCAATGACACAATCAAACTGCTTGATAAATATTAATCCACGACACAGGTGAGTACGAGACCGAAACACATCTCAGTCAGTCGAGCTCAGGTGTACAGATACGGGTCATAAAAGCAAACTCACGGTTCGCTAGTATTAGAGCCTGTACGGAGTGCTGACACGTGTTCCACCTTTCGAGGCCAGTCGCCATTATCCTAAACGGATTATCCATCCCTCCGAGCGGAGGGAGCAGACACACTTGGGTGTCAGTTGACCTCGAGACTTTGGCACACGCCCGCACATTCTTCTAATTTGACTTCCTTCGTGTTTGTCGTACGTCGGGTACAATCAGCGAATGGAAACACAAATCAAATCTCAAACTGGCAACGAACTCAACTCTGCAAAGAGCCGGCAATTAATATGCAGCTTACCGAAATTTGCATCCATGCATATTTAATCGCAATCACTTTTATTTGCCCGACCCTTAATGGAAGCTTTAATTTCGAGTGGGACACATGGGACTATCAAAAAAGTAAAACAATGAGTCCTCACCAGTTTACTCGACATCTCGTTGTAATTGAAAGGAAATGCGGTGACTTCTATTCGTCCCATTCCCACTCTCCGACTTAACCCACACCCTACCCTCGAGATAAAAGAAGACAGGTGGCGTGGGATCCAAATTAGATTGGTGCGTAGAAAGAGGAAGAGAGGAGGGAGTATGAGTGCACTTTAAAAGAACACACACACACATACACACACACACACACACCTCTTCCTTCCCCCGCAATCAAAATGACGCACGACACCTTGTCGTTCCTCCAGGGGCCGATGTGGGGGCGCATTCCGGAGTAATGGCCGACCCCTTCGCCCTCTTGATTTGTGGGGGGTTCTTTAGAGACTCGCATCTGCACACTACCACTAATGGACTGTGTTGTCGGCGCCTCGGTTCGCGCTCGCAAGCTCGGCTTTTCGACTCCCAACATTGAGTCGAAAAACAAACAAGAATTATTCACTTGTTTGCAAACTCGCTGCGATTTGTGTCGACGATCATTCCGCAGTGTCCAATTTCATCAACGTAATTACCGAAGAGCAGTGGAGAGAGGAGAGGAAGACGACGTCGCGCAATCATCATCATTCGTCTTTTAATTTCATCAGGTGATTGTTTCCAATTAGTCCAATGAAAACACTTTCGATTTGTTTTTCTCTTCCTCCCTGGAATTCAACCAAATCTTTTAACTACTTCTCATTACACTCACAGAACAAAAGAGAAATAATTTAAACAAAAAAAGAAAATTAAAAAAAAATGTGATGGACGCAATAAAGTCGAATAAATTTAAGTTATTAAACGAGTGGAATCGCAAAGAAATGAGCAGCAACCGAGCAAATGACACACCTGTGCCCACCAATGTCTAATTGAATTGCAACTTAGGGAAGAGAAGAAAGGGAGAAGAGAGGGTGGAGGCTTTTCCCTAATGGCGCCACTGACGAGGATTAGCAGCCGAGATGGGTATTAGCCTAGCAGCTTTAATTGCAGTTTCGGACCGACGAGAGATTTACGGTGCCTCTTCCGCGAGCGCACCCAGCACGCGCTCTAGTGACCACCAGCACCAATGAATGGCCGTGCTTAATTTTAATCGTAATTAATGGCGTCGCTTGATCCGCTCTACACTAATCATATCACGTTTCAAGCCGTGCTCAACAGTTGGCGCCCCCAACGAACTCCAAGTTCCGTTTCCGGGGGAAAACGGATTAAACAAAGCAGATGAGAAGTGGACAACAAAGTGAAACTAACGTGAATCCCTTAGCGTGTAGAAGATTCCTCATGCCCGACGACGCTTCTGTGACGTAGACGCGATCGAAGAGTGGCGCCATGATACTCGTTACATTTCCATCTCCCGCTCCAATGTCCAACAAATTTGACCCTCGCCACGAAGACCTCATTCCCAGAAGATGTAATAATTGCTTTCTGGAGAAAACGAACATGGAACCTCTCTGCAGCCAACTAAGGAAAAAATAAAAAATAGAAATAAATAAATATATAAAAACGATAATAGAAAATAAAAACAAGCAAAGATGGAAGGGCAAATCAAAGGTGACGTCATGGGAGGTCGATAAATGCGTTAATTATCACTGGATGTAATTAGAGCGAATAAAATGAGCTAGAGGCACATGACGGGGGCGCCACGGGGCATCCATCAGGCGAGTCCATAGCGTACTCTTCCTTTCACTCCCCCACATCCCTCAATGAAATTATTATCAACACAAGACGCAGCAAAATGGAGTTGCCATGTGGCGCTCTATTTTTATTTTCTTTTTTATTCCACCTCCTTCTTTCTCTTTTGCCTGCGCAATTAGTGTAATTAAAATCGCATCAATCACACACATTTGTCTGGGCCACGATGAAGATTAATCCTCCATTGTGCGTTAACAAGCTCGACCGGCGCACCGCATTTCATTAACAAATTACCAATGCCATTAATTAATTAAAGACGCTCGCACGCCGCCACACGTGCTAATTAACACGTCAACCACCCACGAGGAAAACGGATACGACGACGCCAAGACCTCGCCCAAAAAAACAAAAAAAGAATAAAGAGAAAAAAGAAAAAGAAATTAAGAAAATAGGGAGGGGTGGAAAAAAGAAAAAAAAGCCACGCAATAAGGACCCATGAGTCAGCTGCCTGCTGGTCGACTCCTAGCGGCATTAATTAAGCAAACTGGCCGCTAGCACTTTTCATTAAAATTCAAACTGAGCTGGAAGAGGGAAAAAAAACAAGGAATATTAGAAAAAAGTGCGATGACCGCCAGAAGATGGTGAGGAGGAAAAGGGGAACGGAATCGATCCGTGCAGAGAAGCTCACTCAGGCCGCATCACGCGCTTTAATTACTGAATCAACACCTGAATGACGTAGCCAATTTCCGAGGTCGCGTTTTGCCCCTCAACTTTCATCACGAGATTCATAAAATTAAACCTTAAAAAAAAATATAGGAAATTTGAATCGTGTTAATTCGATTCCTCAATTTAATGAAAAACACTTCACAATATGATTCACTGAATAAAAATGAAGAGGAAGAAGAAGAAAAAAAAAATTCACGTCAAGAATTTCATTTATCAAAACAAATTAAAAGTGAAGATGGATTTTTTTTTTTCCTATATAAAAATATATTTTTTTAAAAAAAAATTTTAATTGGTAAATTTTTACAATTTGTATAGAGAACCGAGGTTTAACCCCATAAATTGAAGGGCGGGTCAGTTTTAATTGACTATTTTACTCGATCGATCTGACATGATTTTACATAGGTTACCATAGCAACAAGGTGTCGACCATGGCAATTAAAGCAGTGCGTCGCGTCCCCAATGACGCCGTTTCAACACAACTAGCATTCATTTAGCCAAGGGCCATCGCCACACCTGCCCCAACCTGACGCCGAGATGTCACTTTACTAGCAAATGGAAATAACACATTTGGACTCGGATGCCCCCCTCGCCCCCGCCCATTTGTACCATCCACAGTAAGCATGCGCCTTGCATTTAATTGAGCCGGCGTCCCGTGCACACGAGGATAACACGTGTTCCCCATGAATGCCTACATTAAAAAGTGGTTATTACGAGTTGGCAAAAGAGAACGCGTCTCATTTGAATGCATCAGACCAGCAGCATAACGACTGCGTTTCATCCAATATGGAAAACGAGCGCTCATTTGCACCGACCGACTATTTCCAAGCGGATTTACACCAGAAAAAACTCACCGTTCACCCGACACCCGTCAATAAAAACGAACGCGCATCTCGCACCATCTGACTCCGTTCCCAGGGAAACCAAGTTTCCCCACTTTACCGATAGATGTCGGTACGAGTACTGTGCCACATGCAAAATTCGTCCTTCGCATCGATCGACGCAGGTGTAGGCAGACGAACGAAAAGGGGAAGAAATAGAAAGAAGAAGAAAAAAAGAAAAAGGGGAAGAAGAAGAAGAAAAAAAAACGAGAGAACGCGCGCGTCCGGAAAAGGAGAGGTTTTGAGGTCGGCCTCGGATTGAACAGCTTCTGAATAATTAAAAATATCGATCGGCCGACATTCGATCTTGAAATTAGGAGGAAAAAATGCGTTCGAGACCAGACAGACCACAGACGATTGGTGAGTGCGGCAATTGAACACTTCTCGAGCAGCTCATCATTGTGGCGGGACACCCGACACCCGACACCCTACCTCCTACCTCCCACCTAAAATCATCCCCTTACCCTCCGCCCTCGCCAACGGCTGTGTAGGTGGATGGGCGTACTTTTTTTATGTCATCGTTCTACCTTTCGTTCCTCCTTTTCTCTATAGCATCATCAATAATGCAAAGCGCCTTTCAAGCTGTTACAGGCGCTATTTGAATTCTAAGAGATCCCAATTTATAGCTGCAAGGAATAAATCAAAATATTCATTAGACGCTTCTCCGAGGCGATGGGCAAGGCAGGGCGGTGTCCCTTTTCTTAGCCCTCGCACCGAGTTAAACGCGTGTGATGCGGTTCAATGTGGACAGCGACGGTCGGGTCTCGTGGGGGCGATTGTGGGGGCGGACGCAGCTGCAACCATCACGGGAGCGTTTGTCCCAATCAAAGGCTCAGACCTAATCCTCAAGAGGGATGTGCGCGCGCAACCCGCCTACATGACGAATCACCTCGACCTCCCCACTCTCAACCCCAATCACTACAGTGCAAAATAGCACAAAAAAAAAACGAAATTTAAATCAAAATTAAATTAATCACGAAATAAACATTTCTCAAATCGTGCTTGAGGTCGTTCACAAGTCACTAAACAGGAATAACCTTCAAAGCACCAAAATCTGCACACAATGCTTCCACTCAATTCGACCACTGGTCAGGAATGTGGGATTAACAAGTCAAAAAATATTTACGTCTCCCTTCAAGTTCACCGGAATGACGACCCCACCAAAAAAAAAAAATTTAAAAAAAAAAAAAAAAAAAATTAAAAAAAAAAATAAAAATTAAATAGGTAATAAGAAAAAGACACCTAGACAAAGGTTGCATTGCCGCGGGCTAATTGAAAGACCTCCACCCACGCACGTGAAAAAAACTCGTCAGCCAACCACACAAGTTTTTTTTATTCTTTCTTTCTTTCTTTCTTTCTTTTTCCTTTTGTATTAAAACTGCACAGTTCCCCCGTCTCATCCTCCTCGTCTTCGTGGAAATAATTGTCGTCATTACAAAATGAATTTATGGCCAACCAACTCACCCGCGGCATTAAACCCAACAACGTGACGTCCACCCATCATACTGAATTCGCCTATTCGAGGCACATGACAGAAAGGAAAAATACTATTCAAAGGGCAGCGAACGGGGATAAGCGACATAAACGCACATACAATCATCGATCTTGCGAGCTAAAGAAACGTACGTGAAAAATCAGGGGGATTCGTTATACCGGGGTTGACTGGGTCGTCCCTAGGGCGGTGGAGCTGACAACGAACAACGCTCATTATGCCCCAAATTCCCGATTCGGGCGCCAAGATTCGTAATTGCAGCGGCCATCATCATTTCTGCCTAATTGCCTCAAGAGGGCGCGCCTCTTGTTCAACCGACACAAGAACAACACCCACCTTTCGTCTGACACGAATTCGCAAAGAAACGACCCCCTCATTGCTTCGAAATTAAATTCTCAAAAACAAAACATTTAAAGCGTTTTAAAAATAAACATATTTGCTACCAGGAGTCGTATCGAAACAGGACGCAATGAGGGCAATGAGTTTTTAGTTTCACCTCATCACATTTCATCCGTGAATTTTTTTTCTTTTTCTTTTCTTTTCATTCCTTTTTTGTTAATTTTACTTTCTTAAATCCGTTTTGAAATGAAAACCGACGCCGGCGGCTCGCAGACGCAAAAGGGAAGGAGAGAGCGAGAGAGAGAGAAAGAGAGAGGTGGGGGCCGACACAAGCCATCCGGGTTCACGAATTATTGATTCCCGCCATCAGTAGAAGGCAAGACGGGAACGAAACTGACGGATGGATGGAAAGAAGAAACAAACTGAGATACACAGATAGATAGATGGTAAAAGACGAGATGCATGGCATCGTTTGCAGGCCTCTTTCCATGCACTTACGCACTCGGGACGAACGCCAATGTTTAAGACCACAAAAAGAATAAAAACACACAGAAGCAAACGAGGGCCTCATCCATATTGCAACACACACTCAAAACACGCTCAATGCCAACCCCAAAAAAGAAAGAAGAGAAGAAAGAATTCACTTTTTTAGCCAGAGAGGGAGCAAGAGGAGCTGAAAAATACAACTTGTACGTTACACTGGATGGAGGGGAAAAATACCAACCTGTTGATTGTAGTGGACGTCATAAACCAACCCAAAATGCTCTTGAGTAATGTGTGGAATATTTGGGTCAAAACCCAATCGGATTTCTCTCGACATTTGTCAAGAAATGATTCCGTTTCATCGTCGGGTGTTAGGTGAATAAATGTGGACGCGAGATCGAACGGAAGTTGATTCAAATCGCAAGAATACCACTAAAAAAATATATAAAGAAAAATAAATAAATAAATAAATAAATAAATAATCAAAATTTAAAATTTAAAAAAAATTAAATTAAATTAAATTTAAAAAATTTAGACATTGAAACGAAGATGATTAAAACCAAGTCTCGGATGCTAATTAGGGCCACGCCCACACTGATTGAAACGCGTCTAATTAATTGCCAACGCGCTTTTAGTGGTTGATGCGTTCTAATTGCTCCTCCCAATCTTCATTAATTGCTTAAAGGAGTCGGTTTTTTCTCCACCGAGGTGTTTTTGGGCTGATAAAAAGAGAAAAAAAGGAAAAAACCAAATAAACAAACACTTCCGGCCGCAAGGGAGGGATAAAAAAGAAGACGCCACAAGTGAGAATGTTTTCCTCCCTCCTTTATACGAATTCAAAGAAGGAATTGGTGTAGCGACCATCGATGGGCTGCTCGATGACACCCGACGGTCATTAGATGGACACATTTGTCGAATTTCTAATCACGAAACGTGTTCACGTACACACGTGCGTCTTAATCGCGCATTTTGATCGAATTAAAGTGGCGTCCATCGAGCAACTCGCGCCTTTTTATTGACCACGTTTACGTCCATAAAATTTTACGAACATCCATCGAGGTGGGGGCCAAAGGGTTGACATGATGGACAGGAGAAAAGTGAACGAGCGATTAAAACCCCCTCCCAACAAATAGGCGAAATGAGCTCGTCTGGAATTTTTCTCCTTAAATCACACAAGTGGCAATTTGAGTGCGTCGATTGGCGAGTAATTACACCAAACTTAACCTTGAAACAACGCAATCCCCCTCTTCCCAACATTTCTTTGCCCTTTAATTAAACTTTCCTTCGAGACAGGGAAGAACAGCAAGAAAAAAGAAATTAATTTTCAATACCGCGAAGTGAAAAACAAATGGTCACTGCGACCTCATTACAGTAACTAGTGTGTCCTCGACGCACTCTGACCTCACCTGAGCGAGGGAGGAGAACAGAGCGGAGCGGAGCGGAGTGGAGTGGAGGGAGTTCGCAAAGAGAGAAAGAAATCCTTAATTGTAGAGGAGCGTTTTTCTTCCCTAATTACAGTGCTTGCTATTTCAAAAGTTCAAACCGACCCAAAGGTAAAATTACTCGGCGTTCTAGATCTGCTTATTACGGCCTCGCAAACTCGTCTACCTCATAATTAGTAAGTTTTGCGAGCAAGACAGGTGAACTCCCTCCTCCTCTTCTCTCTCTCTCTCTCTTCGCCATCTCCAGTGATATCAACTTTTAACATTGTGCTATTCACGTGACGGGGTCAGCAAAGGGGTCAAGAGCCTTCGTGAGGCGTCACTTAGGAATCTGAAAATGCCAATCAAAATGCAAAACAAAACAAAAAAAAAATTCAACTTAAATTTCAGCTCAATGCACTTCCGCCTACAATAGATGAACTCTTTGGATGTGCAAAGGGGATTTGAGTTGTCCATGATTCGCTGTTATTGTTATCTTGAAGGGGAAAAAAGAAACGGAAAATAAAATTTTGTTGTTTCTTCTAGGGCCAATAGATGGCGACAGGGTCTCAACTATTTGTGTTTCGTGCGGTTTCCGGCCAACGTGCAAGGTGAGTAACATTTTGATTTAGTTTTTGTGTTTTCGAGGGTGTTCCAAATTTGAAGTCACGAAATCTTTTTTTTATTTATTTTTCATTTATTTTTTATTTGTTATTATTTTTGGGTTTTGTGTTTTCGGGTTTTTTGAATATTCGAATTCTACCTCGGTTTTGTCCATATGATTGATTTGTTCGTCCATTTGTTCTCTGTGATACATCGCTCGAAGCAAAGAGCTTCCATAGTGATGCATATACGGCCCAGTCCATACTTCATTCATCCTTTCTGGGTCTAAAAAAGAAAAAGAATAGGAATTGTCAAACACAAAAACTCGAGGGTCTGTGACGTGACAAAGCGTTATTTATTTACGATCGCACAATTAATCATTTAATATTGTTGTTGTGTTTTCCACTTTGTTTAGAGAATGTCAAACATTCAATCGATTCAGAATTATTATGTAAATGTAAGTAACTTAACCGTAACTGTTGATTTCCATGCAGATGCCGATCGCAGTTGTACCACGTTAGTGAGCAGCCATTTTGGTTTATGGCGCCATCGGCCGACAGAGTTAGGAAATCGATAAGAAAAAAATGCAAACAGCAGTTGCGACCGCTGCGATTTCGCTGCATGCAAAATAGGCCTAAACATGGCAAACGGCAGATAACCATTGTTCTTCATTGTTACAATCGTTGTAAACCTACACGGAAAAACAATTTTATTTAAATGCAATGAAGGATTGATTTAATATTTTAAACTTAAAATGAAAAGTCATTAAAAACGTAACACAACCACCGTAATCCGTTTTTGCATCCTAATAACGGGGGAAAAAGATTATTTTTAATGAATAATAAACTAATTACCATTTAATTAACTAGTTTTCTCAATCCAACTTAAAAATATTTTGGTACATGAGCGAGCGCGAGCACGAGCACATTTCGGCGGTGTCATGTTCTCATTAGAATTTGAGTTGAAGTTTGAAATGTGAGTTTCTACATTTCTTCCCGTCTAACTTCGGCACAATATTTGTCCAAATGTAATCTGGCAATAGTCCGATTAAGCATTCATGCATCTGTCACTCTCGAATCTGATAATTTGTTTTGGTTGCGCAAATGGCGCCATGTTGCAGCGCGAAATATTCGCATTCGCTATGATAAATGAGTGCATTGCAGGGAAGTCACTCCTTTCCGTTTGGCCCCATACTTCAAATTCCCTCGTTAATGATTTAATTTCTGCCCTTTCCGTTTACTCGTTCTTCTCCCTTTCTTTTTAATATATATATTTATATCTTTTCTTTTTTGCCGCCAATATATTTCCGTTTGCCGTATTTTGTAAATTTTGTTTCAGGGAGCGCGCGTGAGAAAAAATTCTTCTTTTTGCGAGTCATTTTTTCTCTTATTATTTTTTTAATGCAATTTCTGATGTTTACTGTCGGTGAAAGCATCGCAAATACAAAAAAGACCGACATCTATAAAGCGACATGAAATATTCTCGTTTAGAAAGAAATTTAATTCGATGGAAACGGAACTGAGCGCAAATAACTGAATAAAAACAATACCTTACAAATTCTTTGTCTCTTATTCGAACATTTAGCATTTAAGATCCAAAAGAAGTAGGCAAAGGTGTATTTTCTGCAAACAAACTCAAGTTTCACTCTCGGGTAAACATATTTATTTGCTATTGTAAATTAAACGGCGCACCTTTTCTATTTCCTTGGTGTCGATTTTTAAAATATTTAAATAAATTTTAATTAATTTAAATAATTTAGAGTTTTAAATTGTAAATAGTAATAATTAATTATACCAACGAATTAAAAAAAAAAAATTTGCCAGAAATGAAAACAGGGAGTTAAAACGGGAGAAAATGTTCATAAAACCGGGATGAAATTTTTGAATCGTTTCAAGAATTTACACACAAATTCGCTTAACTAGATAACGGGATCGAAAAATAAAGGCTAATTTTGCTCCATCGTGCTATCGGAATGAAAACTGAGCAGTGATTAAGAACGGCAAACAGTTAGAAGAGAATCGAGTCGAGTTTGCGTGAGGCAAATAAGAAAGAGAAAATTTGAAGCCAAGTGGACGATGGAAAAGAAAACAGCAGAAAACTAAGTGCCGGAAAGAGAAATAAGTCGAGTAATTCACGACTTGATCAAATAAAGATTTCTGGCAGACCTGCCAAACGAGGTGATGGTGACCCCGATGCATCGATAGGCATTACACGAACACGATTAAAAAGTGGAATTAAGAAACTTAACAAATGAGCAAAAACTACGCGTGGACACAACGGAACCAATGCATTTTCTCATTAATTAGCTTTTTCGTTCAATCTTGATTTACTTTGCGTTGTTTTGCGGCCGTCGAAACTAATAAAAGATGTATTTAATCTACTGATTAAAGTAATACGGTATTCTATTTGTATGATTTCAGATTATATTTAAACCGGTATGCTGAGCAATAGGCCTAAAAGAGGTTCGGCCGCCTGACTGGATAAAACGCAAGCATCTCCTGCTGGTTTTAAAAAACCAGATTGAGGAACGAAAGTGGAAGTATAGAAGAAATGCTGGCCTAAATCCGTTGTGAAAGAAGTCACAATTGTGTTGCATTAGTGGTGAGTGTTTAAATTGATATGTACAGTGAATGATTATGTAATTTAATGTGTTATTAAAAAATAAATTTAAATGAGAGTAACTAAATCTCCCTTTTCTCCCGAAGAGTCGCGACGCGCCGGCGGAACGCCATGTTGGGCAGCAAAGTGAGACTCGGTGGAAAACTGGGCAGCGAAAAAAGGGTATGTGAGTTAATTAATTAAACTGATACGAAATTGTAAATTAAAATTGACGTTTGAAATTTTCAACCGGTGAAATTTAAATATTTTAAAATTAAATTTAAATTCTACAAGGATCCGACGCGGTGGTTCGGAAAAGGCTCGGATTGAAATTTCAAATCATTTAAATTGTACCTACATAGAATCAAATAGATTATAAGGATTTTATTATAATATTTGATGATATTAATTTCGCTTATAAATCGCGAAAACAACTTGTACGGAATACGATATTTTAATTTGATTAAAATAAAATAAAATTCCAGATTTTTAAAATTTGTCATCGCCAATAAGAAATTGTCGTGATGTATAAAATAGTGAAGGATATGCAAATACAAATCGTTTTTACATATAAACTTATGGTCTTAAAAAAACACGTTCGGAGTTTTACACAAAAAGTGGGGGGGGGGCCTCTCGCTAGATTTTTTTCAATACGAGAGAAATGAACACGACTAAAATAAAAGTGCAAGAAAAGTGAAATAAACTGAGTAGACCTAAATGAATATTCTTAACACCGTCAAGTCACCGACAGTGACTGTCGTCTTTTCTCCAGAGATTTGAACATCAAAAAGGCTGTCAAAAAAATTCCAAAGCAAAATTTTGTTTAAAATATAGAAATATTTGCAGTAGAAACAAATTGATAGGAAAAATGTAAAACGCAAGATGCAAAGATGGCGACCCGATGGAGTGAAGAATGAAAAGAGATGAACGTGGCAGGTTTCATTTGGACTCAATATATGGCCATCTTAAACGCATCCCGCTCTCTCCATCCCAAATGTCCCTTGCTTTAATGTGTAGGAGTGGACAGTTTCGCCGTACAGCCTGCTAATTTTTTTTTCCTATTTCTTTTTTTCACAATTTTTCTTCTTTTTTTTATGTTCCCGTGTGAGCGTGACATGACCGCAACAAGCTTGATGTTGCAGGTAAGAAAAGGTGCGCGGCCAAGTGTGGCTGCCATTACAACTCCCAATTACGAGTGTGGTGCGTGGGATGAATCATTGACGACACCTTGGGCCTCCATTTTGGATCGTCTCCGCATTGATTTTTTTAACTCTCCCACTCCCCTCCCACTGCACGCGCCCCGGCCCGACTGTAATTAGCTATTGCGATGCGCGAGAGTTAAAATGGCGTCGACGGAATTTACAAAATATACTCACCGTGAAAATGCGAATGGAGTCGAACTCCGTCGTGCAAGGAGAACGAGATCCACGAAACGAGTGCGTTCGTCCCTGTGTCTGCGTTCAGCTGTCCTCCCGCCACCCCCAACCCACCCCTCCCGCCCTTTGAACGGGGGTTTTTTTCCCTCCCCTCGTGCACAAAGACTCACCATTCGAAAATTTCACTTTGTTTGGCCTCAAAAAAACGACTCCCCCTTCCCTCAACCCTTATAAAAAGAAAAAAGATGGAGGAAAACGGAAACGTCGAATAAAAAAATAATTAAAAAAAAGATGGCGAATTGTCAGATATGAGGAAAAGACATAGCAAAATCCTTTTGGTCGTCTGAATCGGCATGACATGCACAAAGAAGTCTCTGGTTGGCATGCGGGGGTTTTTATTCAATGATGGAAGCCCCTCGACCCTCCCGGTCCCCACTCCCTCTACGCTTTTTTTATTTTTTATATTCGCTCTTCCCTTCAGTACGGGGTCGAAGATGTAGACCTGAGAGTCTCGAATGGATCTACAAAGCGTTTTAGACGCTAACGGGAATCATGATAAGAAACCAATGATTAGCTGTTGACGAAATTCTTCATCAAGGATTAAGTGATAAGGACTAAATGTAGTAAAACCCAGTCGCAACCAAACAGCAACAAAACTGTGTTAATGTGAGAAAAATAGAGAGAAAGAGGGAAAGAAAAGGTCAGTTTTATCTCGCAATGGTGCTTTAATGTTAGATTCACTTGGACTTGGTCGGCATTAACGAAGCCAACTGTCAAATAACTACCGAATTCGTTAATGGGCCACGTGGCATTTGTCAGTCAAGTTTGCAACTCTTTAGTCCCTGGTCGTTGCCATGTATTGATGTCGGCGCGTGCTAATAAGTCTCATCAACATAAGTGGGCGACTCAGGAGGTGCACACGCCATCGCCTTGTTTTACCGATTGCTATTTACTGTAGGGCGGCGCATAAATTATGTTGAATACTCGCCCAGGATTAACATAGGGACACACCCGTAATGGCGGTCGACTGCTGCCACGAGCCGGTGGCACACGCACGCACGAGCGATGCACAGAATCACGGGAAGGCTGTTCCATTGCCTCCTGCCCGCGTATAACGGGGATGAAAATGAGAGTTGAGGGTGGCAGTTCAAAAGAAGGGAAGGAGAAAAACGCTCCCTCACCATAGGGCAGGATGTGGGAGGTGGAAGGGACAAGAGAAAGAGAGAGAGAGAGAGAGAGAAAGAGAGAAAAAAATGAAGAAAAAAAATATAAAGAACAAGAGGGAGGGAGGGTGACCAGACTAGCAAACAGCACGAGACGCGTTCATTTTCGGACGGCATTTCATTTTCCAAGTTGATCCTGTGTAAGGTGGAGGCTAGAGTAGGTGGAAGAAATAAGGAGGCGTCCGTGTCTTAATGAGATAGTGTCAGCGGGTGCCCACCATTTGTGCTATCGCGTCACTCATTGGTTCCAAATTTTGTGAAAGCGAGACTTGAAAAAGATGGGCAGACTAACACTGCGAGTTTTAACAGACAACGCGTAACACTCGCATTTTCAATTACACGGCCCACACTTCTTTTCGCTCCCCGACGACCCCTTAACACCTTTGACGGCAGATGGGCCAAGAAATCAACCGCCACCCTTGCCAACCCAATTCTTTTATACATTGAAACTAAAAATTGAAACGATAACAGCAACCCCACACGGCCCCTGTTTCTTCATACTCCCAACTTCCCATTCGCATTAAAATGAAAGTATAAAAAAAAATGTACAGGACATTGGAGCAGATGATGGCTTAAGTAGACAAGAAAACGAAGCGCCGACAAAGTGCTCATAATCGCCCATCAATCAACGCCGTGCAATCGTATGTTGTGCGCGTTGGGACTTTTTTTGTCGCTGTTATTGCATTTCGCAATAAGAAGTGATAGATTAAAAATCCAAAATGGACGTAGTGCTGTACACGTTCGTTGGAACAAGTCCCTTTAACCACGTTTTGGGGGGAGGGATGGGTTTGAGTCTGCAATGGGTGACGTCACAGCTCTTTTTCGATAGTATCTGGGCAACTGAAAGAAGCCCTCTTTTTCGCCGCCCGTGTCTCAGCCACAGAAAAAGAAGAGGAGAAAAAAAAGAGAGCTTCGATAGAAGAGCTGCGTCGTCGCGCACGCCCAATTCATATGGTAGCGTAGCTGCAAAAGATGTGAAGGGGCCGCGACGGCATTCCTACCGCATGGGACACTAAGTTTTCAGCACTGATGATCTGACAGTGATTCAGGCTGACAGGCAAAAATTAGCACGTGCAGATGATGTTGCTTGCGACCTTGACGTCTTTTTTTTCGCTTCTAGATTATGTTACTAGAAGAGGGGAAAAGGGGTTTGTATGGGGTAGGGGAAAGGACAAGAAAACTGAAGAATAGATCAGCACTAGCAAAGGTAAGAGTTAGAGGAAAGGAGAGAAAGGTGGCGGTGATGGTCACGGAAGGCGGCGATGAAAGCAAAACTGTGTCCTGTCATTGCATCGTCAAGAAGGAGGAGAAATGACGAGTGAGACGTTGTTTATCAGCAAGATGAGCGAGGTGGATCAGTTTAAGTATACACCTGAGCCAATCCACGCTATGTTTTATGCAAAGCCTAGTTGCTTGCAGATGCGAGTTTTTTCTTGATTGTAAAATGGGGTTAAGAGAAACGGGAATTTCTCTCTCTTTTTATCCTCTACGCGAAAAAGGGCTCGCAAATAATTGATGAATTTTTTTTTCTATTCAGTGACAGGAATAATGTAGAGAATGTCTTTTAGGTCGGACTAAAAACATGAAAAACATGAAAAACACTGGTCAAATAAGTTTGTTCGAATAGGTTACTACTAGTAGTAGTACAAATACATGACAGCACGTGACCAGTGGTCGCCACTGACCATACGCGTCAAATCACGTGATGTGTCTTTACAACTCATCTTTGCACGTGCTTCTCACTAAAACAAACTTGTCACCTAGTACACGTGTGACGAGTTTCGTTGTGTCGAGTATCTTCCGCCGCACTGTCACAGTGCACAGGGGGCGGGCAGGAGGGGCTGATCTGGGATGGAGGAGGGAGACTGGCCAACCGGCCCCTCGCTGTACGTTCGTCAGTTGTTTCGTGCGCTTGTTAGTCGGAGTCCGCCATTATTTGATGCGTGGCCAAGCATTGGAAATCCATTCAATATCCGAGCAACACAAACCGAGCTGCCAGTTCTGCCCATCTCTCTTACGAATCTCGAGACATTCTCAGGTAAGACTCCTCGCAACTGCCTGTGACAAGTAAAGGGTCCGATTTGAACCCACACTCGTCCATTCTCAAATTTCGCCTTTTTTTTTCTTATCTCATTTCTTGCAACCGTTTCTCACTTTAAAGGTTTTCTTCATCTCGTTTATGAGCGCTTCCTTCCACACAGGACCAATTATTTAACTGGTTAAATTGGTGGCAACTAGTTATCACACAACTTGTCGTGTGACGATTCTTCCCATTCACATATTTCTTTTATGCAAGCAATGCGCATGCTCTGTGTATCTCATGCGATGACACATTCAAACGAAAAAAAGAAGAAAGTGTCGATATAAACCTGCCACTTTAGCTAAAGCAAATCTCAAGTTTGGCTGAGAAGCCTACCCAGGGGCCGTTTTTCTGGCATCTTAAAGAGAACATGTATTCCCGGTCCCTCTCTCTTCTGTGTTCTCGCGGTTTATTCTCTTGTCGATAGTATATTGGCAGTGGTGTTAATTGAAAGTGGTAGGTGCGGTGACTCTAATTAGTTTCTTCTATTGGACATAAGGCTAAGGGGGCGGACGAGTTGGGCTGCTTCACGTGGCACTTTTGTTCTAGCGCTGAATAGCGCATGGGGGAAGAGAAGGGCGCCGACTCAGTGGGGATTCAAAGGGTTACCAGGCGTGCGCAATTGGGGCATTATGGTTCCCCCATCGATTCCACTTAACCCTTTAACGACCTACAAACGATATTGACCCGCATCAAGACGCCTGCTCTATTCACGGCTTACACCAAAGGGTTATCACTCGGTGTGCACGCCTTTTGTGGTAGAGAAAATAAAAAATAAAAAGAGGGGGTTGTTATTAAGGTGAAACAAAAGCGAGAACAAACAAAATGACAACGCACCCGAGAGGTGCGGGTGCGGGAGGGTTGTTTTGCCTTTCGAATTCTATTGCCCGTGAAGGGCATTCGGAGCCGAATGAGAAGTAGTCGGGAGACGGTAAACTGGATAGATGCCACCAAATGAGGTTTAGCAGAGGGGGTCCGGGAGGGGTGGCAGTGGTCGTATGGGCGCCCGCACTGACCAAGAGGAGGAGTGACCAGTGGCCAGACACAATGGCGAGTGGTTTGGCCGAGAAGGCGGGGACGTTGTTTATTTACCCACACTTGAATAGAGTCCGAGCCAGAACGACAACCGAAAATGGACGCCAATGATGGCACCTGGACACACTTCTCACATGTAGGGAGAATTGTGGTTGTAGTGGACAAAAGAAAAAGTCACTTTCATTTTCCTATTAGTTAAGTGAATGATCAACGCATGGACGCACATGGGGCTTGGCACGACTAAAGGGCGCAAACAGTGCACGTGCTGTACTAATTACACACGTCGAATTCCCATTTGGCAAGCTGCTAATTAATGAAGAACACCTGCTTTTGGTGCCACCTGCGTTCAAACAAATCTTAAGGCATGAAGTCTAAAAATTGCATCAGAATCAGCACGGAAAACTTAAATGGAATTCAGTACAGCGATTATGCCAAATATTTTTACATTTTTTTTTTTCACGAATTTTAAATTGACAAAAAAACATTTATATTTTTTTTACTATTTAAAAAAAAAGCTGTTTATGTAATTTGATTGTGTATTCATTCTTACACAATGAAACGAATTTAATGCATACAATTCAAAGAATTTCATTTTGGCTTAAAAGTATTTCAAGTACCGCTATTCAGTCTTTAATGGCCAGTTTTGATTATTTGTTAACTATAGGTAAATAGGAGATCAATGCAATCAGATACGGTATTCTTAATTTGAATTCGGTTAAATTATAGTTGATTTTTGGATAACAACACTAAATGCATTTGATTTTTGGATAACAACACTAAATGCATTTGATTTTTGGATAACAACACTAAATGTATTTGATTTTTGGATACAATTAAATGTATTTGATTTTTGGATACAATTAAATGTATTTGATTTTTGGATA